>JAEIFV010001356.1:0-59491 GCA_018904265.1 Lordiphosa collinella
GGGGTACTGCCTGCGACACTTCCATCAAAATGGTCGAAGCGATGCAATCAAGATCTTACGCAGAATACTCGATGCTCCCTGGTACGTGCGGAACACCTCCATCTACAAAGACCTCGGCATTCTACCAGTCTGCACTCACATACACTCTCTCTTTCGCTCTTTCGTTATAATTTTGTTAGTGGCATATTTTATTTGTCGAATGAGCAAATTCAGTCTCGCTTGTGATTTTGACGAATTTCAAAAGCACTGGCGCTTGCTGTTACTCCGACTAGCGCCGATGACCCGTAAGCAGCAGCTCCGACTTGCTCCGCTGATCGCAAGCAGCGAAATGCAAAATGACACGGAAACGTTAACCGACAACTTCTGGCGCTTTTTGCTTTGTTAGAAATCAGTTTGTGTGCTTGCTTCGACAGCGACTTCTGATTTTCTCAGAAGCAGCATGTCAAAAGCAAAGAAAATGAAACTTATTGCAGTTTTTTAAAAAACTGGTTTTAACCTAAAGTTTGGGTTTTAAAATCTTTGGTGCTGGTTCATGGTCTGACTCTGAACTTCCAGAACTAGAAAGAGAATCAAACGCACATCTCTTTCTGTGTGTTCACTATATCCAGTGTCTTCTAGGTTTTCGTCGACTTCATTCTCATACTGGCATATCTGTGGTTCCATAACGAACCTCCGAGCATTGCATTCAACTTCTTGCTTTGCAAGAATTCGGTGGAAGCAATTGTTGCAAGAAAACATCAAGATGTTGCAAAAAATATTTCAGCATTACTTTGCCACTTATTTCTTTGCTTCATGTGGCTCTGCTCAATAAAAAATAGGTAGATATACGTGGGGCTAAATGTTGCGGGGCCTAGATGTGAAGCATGCTGTGTACGATAGGCTCCGCCATTGCAATATTTTGGTTGTGTGTTACTATATAATCGATACCCAGTTATGCGCTAATAGTACTCCATACTAAGTACTCGTCACGACATACTCGATGCGATGCCAAGTACTCGATTCTCAGAATTCGATACTCAGTACTCGACACTAATTTCTCGATACAAAGTAATCGATACTAAGTACTCTATAGTCGATTCTAAGAAATTTATACTCAGTACTCGATACTCAGTACTCGATTATGCAGTATTTGATTCTTAGTGCTTGATACTAAGTACTCGATACTAAGTACTCGATACAAAGTATTAAAAACTCAGTTCTTGATTCTTAGACCTCAAAACCTAGTACTCAATACTAAGCACTCGATTCTAATACTCGACACTTTGCATCGCGTTTGTGTGTGTCTGAATATCCCCTTCAGTACTGAGTATTAGTGAATCGCAAGGATTCACCGATGATTGGTCAGAGGTATCGATGAATCATGACTATATACAAATTATGCATGAATTTAACATTGGCATGTCCTAGGCGTTCACGCATGACAGTTTATGGGTGAATCACTCATGAATTCACGAATCGATTCATCGATGACTCACACATGATACCCTTTCAACTCATATTATTTAAAGGGCATATCCGACTTAAAAAGTATTTGTGTAAGAAGTATTTTGTCCATAAATAAATAATTTATTTTGGGATAATAATAAAAGTCTATATTAGGGCTATTTCACTAACGATCTGTGCAATCCACTTATTCAAAATTCTTTAATATACATATAAAATATGGTTTTTAATGTTCGGTAAAATTTGAAGGGCGCTGGAAACTTCTTCATTCGGCGATGGCCTGTGTGCGCAGCGCGACGATGGTTTAATTTTTTGTGACTGCAATAGGTAAATTTGCAACAACAAATAGACACAAATTTCTGTTCTGCCGACGTCGACGTCAAAGCAGATGCGGGAAGAAGGCATGAATTACGATGCATGAATTCTAGAACTGAAGGGTCCCTTCAGTACTCAGCATTAGTGAATCACCAAAGATTCACCGATGATTGGTCAGAGGTATCGATGAATCATAGGTGACCTCCCATACAAATTATGCATGAATTTAACATTGGCATGTCCTAGGCGTTCACGCATGACAGTTTATGGGTGAATCACTCATGAATTCACGAATCGATTCATCGATGACTCACATGATTTCTTTGCATAATTCACTGATGAATTCACCTATAAATTTATATTTGGTTCACCCATAATTCTCGCTGACTTTTGCAAGAAATTATTCGTGAATCATCGATGAAATTTGGCAGGATTCCTTAACCAATCTCTCTATAAATCATAGTAGATTACTATGAATCTAAAGTAATTTTTGAGCAAGAATTCATGGGTGCAACTGTCGAGGAGATTGTTTCAAAGTTCCTCAATGATTCAGCAAGGACTTATCCCCGATTCATAAGCAAGCAATATTGTATATATTTTTATTCATTTATTAAATCATATTTGTTCCATTTATATTTTATTATATATTCACTTTTTCTTTAATATTAAATATTTTCTTTAATATTTTCTGTAATAATTTAATTTAATATTTTAATATTTTATAAACAAATCTACACAACTAATTACATTTGTACATGTAAATTTATAAATAATTTCACCAACAACAAAGCACTGTCACATAGCGGCCATAAAAATGATTTTTAAATATGTACAAACATAATTCTCGCAAAGGCTACGATACGACGATTCATCTCTTATAAACTGTTTATCTCTGCTCTTACATATTTACCTGTTTAATAATTGGTAATAAACAAAGAGTTGTTTAAAAAAGATTAGCTTTTGTTGCTAAAAAATTTTGCGCTGCAGAAATGCTCCACTGAAAATTCTCCGGCCAAGTGGCGATTGGAAGAGAGGCAGCACGCGTCAAACGTAAAAACAAATCAAAGTTATTTCGCTTCTTCCTTGTCTCTTGTATTCTGCGCGCGATACCCTTTTTTAACTCATATTATGTAAGCGCATATCCGGCTTAGGAGTATTTGTGTACATTTTTTAATGATCTATAAATAAATTATTTATTTTGGGATAATAATAATAAAAGTCTATATTAGGACTATTCCACTAACGATCTGTGTAGTCCACTTATTCAAAATTCATTAATATACATATAAATATGGTTTAATGTTCGGTAAAATTTGAAGGGTATGCAAACTTCTTCGTTCGGCGATGGCCTGTGTGACGTAGCGCGACGAATAACTTGTTGGCGATTGCAATAGGTAAATTTGCAACAACGAATAGACACAAATTTCTGTTCTGCCGACGTCGACGTCAAAGCAGATGCGGGGAAGAAGGCATGAATTACGATGCATGAATTCTAGAAGAAGGGTATGTTAGAGTGTGCTTGGGTATGTGTGAGTGTGTGTATGTGTATGAAAACACAAGTGTAGACAGCAAGCAAGTTCGGGCGCTCTAAGTATGTGTCTAAAAAGAGCCGAGCTTAAAGCGTTTTGGAGTAACACATAGATTTGAGGGTTTCCGGACACATTTAGTGCACTCTAAGCACAGAGCTCGTTAAGGCACTTTTTTTGAGTATTTTCGGAGATGAAGTAGGTGAGTAATAGAAAATGTTCTTTTCGTTTATTCTTTTGCTGCAAATAACGGGATGCCGAAATCGTGCGATAAGCAAGACGACAAGAATTCACAAGTTCATTCAGTTTGTGAAATAAAAGTAAAGGGCGTGCTTGCGACATAATATTAAAAATTAAATAGTGATTTGTGCAATTTTCTAAGTTAAAAAAAAAAAAATAAATGAGTGTCGGAAGATCAAGCCGCAATGAATCCTAAAAATAATGAATGCACTGGGAGCCAAGAAACGACGCTGTGGTGAATCTTTGGCATCAGCTTGGTGAACAGAATCATGCAAATGAAGCAATATCTGTGAATTCCGGGATTCAGTTTTAGTCAAACTTTGTGGATTATGATGGATACAATTCAGACAACAATGACGACTCAGAGTGACGAGTCCGAGTGTGAAATGAAATTCTGCGCGAGGAATTATCTAGCTGGGCAGTTGTGTTCAATATTTCGAGTCTTATTTCTTGAAAAATTTTTTTTCTTTTCCCATTTTATTAGTTTTAAGGTAAACAAACATATCATAAAAAGAATAATATCATTTCGTTTTTTTCTCTTTTGGCCATTTTGGACGCCCAAAACCCCAGATTAGTGCTCTTTTTTTTTACGTGTGCACTACAATTGAGAATCTAAAGTGCCTTTCAGGAGGCAATTCAGTACCCACTAGTGCCTAGAAAAGGAACTTTTATGAGTCTTTATGTGTCTCTTATGAGGTTATTGTATGCTTTATTGGGAGGGTGAAAGCACTTAAATCTGTGCCAGAAAAGAGTCAGATTAGACTCTAAAACTTGCACATTAAGTACGCCCATTTTCATAGAAAAACACGCACATTCAGTATTGGACGGATGATAGTAAGGGGGTGTGTGTCCCTAAAATAATGGAAACCGAAAGAGAAAGCACACATTGTTTTAGGAGCAAGGGAAGGGGGACAGGGTATAGTTGAGACCGCTCGGGCACTGCGCCGCAGCTGCCCTGACATGTTCGGTTACGTCAGCTAGTTTTTTTCCCTATATTTTGGTTGTGGAGATTAGAAATCGGCGCTTAGTTCTATTTTTTCTCAACATGTTTTTTGAACGCAGTCAGAAAGTAGTTAAATGTCACATTATTTGCCTCAAACGAACTGATTCTACAAAAGACATTAAATTATCGAAAGAACATTTTTCAAGTCAAAAAGAAATATTTAAATTTTTCCATTTTTTCACAAATTTCCATCATGAAAATCCCATGCGAGATAAAAATCTTGAGGCGCACAAACCAGGCCGAGGTCAATCGTAAACCATGTTTCTCCAAGTCCACACTGGCCCTGGGACACAAAAAAAGCAACTCGAAATCGCAAGAAGTTTCCTTAAAGGAGCTGCAGCTAATGCTGATCACCCCACATGGCCAGATAGTAACTCGCTACAAAATCAAGGACAATATACAGGCGGTGCATACCAAATATGTGTCAGATGGCAAGGCCGAGATTGAATTTAAGCAGCCAGCGGAGAAATTACTAATAAAATGCGATGCCAGCCAGCTTAAGCGCTTCTTTCGAGCATTCAAGCTGGCCATTTATAAAGTGAATAAGCCACCACAGAAGTTGGTATGGGAAGCAATGGGAAGTAATCACTTTAAGTCATTGACCATCAACCATCGACACCTAATGAAGCTTGGCTTGGAGTTAAGCAGCCTGAGGAATCTTACCTCCCTGGATATGGGCTGTAAACAGCTGACAAAGATTCCCACCGAATTGGGTCGTCTTCCCCTAACCAAGCTGCATTTGGGCGGCAACTCTCTGGGCCAGCTCAACGATTGGTCTTGGCTTAAGCAACGCCAAATGAGTCAAACTCTGCGCGATTTGGATTTGTCTGCCAATGGCTTAACTCACTTCCCACCACCTTTAATCAAATTGGAGAATTTAGTTTCTTTGAATCTCAATCACAACAAACTCCAATATCTGCCCATTGCCATACGCAGACTGCAACGACTGCGTTCCCTTCTGGTGGCCAGCAACGAATTGGTAACACTGCCCTTGTCCATAGAAGACTTACATTTGGATATGCTGAATATTTGGGACAATTCATTCAAGCCTTTCAATAGTGAGGGCCCATGGCTAGCTATTCGCTACGGCTCCATGATTTACTCACGCTCACGCACTGTCACTCCGCTCTGGCTGCAGGCGGCTCGCTCTGTGGCCAGACATAAGCTGCCTCTGAATCCATCTGAGCTGCCCTCCATCCTAATTGACCTCATCACAGAGTCGCCGATATGTCGGTGTGGTAAATTGAGCTATGTCCACGAAAAAGAGCAATTGATTCAGCGTTTCATTCGGCCATTATTCCGCAATGTCACCAACCTTGTCTACAATGGTGAGCTCAGGATCTATGCTGATCTCGTTATCTGCGGTCCCGACTGTCAGTTGCATTGGAAACCTTATGGCATGGGGTTCCCCTGATTTTTTCGCTTTTTTGTTCATTTATTTTAATCGTTCTGTTCATATGAAATAAATCCCGGGGTCGGACTGGCCCCCTTAAGTATATTGGTTTTTTTTTCTTTGTGTACCAAAACTTCCAAAACTTGAAATATTCTTGATGCACTGGGATAAAAACTAAATAAAACTAAATTAAAACTTCAAAACTGCAAAATACTCGAAAAAATTAATTTTTTTCAAGTCTTTTTGCCAGAAACGGCTTAACTACTGGGAATTCGGCAAACCTTTCTTCAGCAAAATTATCCTTGACAACAATATGAACATGAAAGAAAGTCGATCAATCCCGACTATAACATACTCTGTACCTGTGAAGTGCTGCCCATCACCATTGCAACCGGTGCTACCCATTATTGTTTGTTTTTCTCATAACTCGACAATCGTTCGGCCGATCTTTACCATTCCTTTGGCGGATCGATAAATAATCCAGAAGGTTCGAACCTTCTATCTATAAAACTGTGGGAGATATGACGTTTTTTCCAGTTTGCGGGGGCGGGAGGGGGCGCGGCAAAAATTGAGAATAAACTTGATCTGCCTGCAAGTATAAGAAGCATATACCACATACATATCAAACCTCTATCTTTTATCATCTCTGAGATCTGTTTGTTCATACGGACAGACGAACAGACGGACAGAGAGACTCGGCTGTTGATGCTGATCAAGAATATATATACTTTATAGGGTCGGAGATGGTTCCTTCTGCTTGTTAAATACTTTTGCACAAACTTAATATACTCTGTGTACCTCTGGTACAGAGTATAACAGCTCCTTAGTAAATGCCTGCTTCATACGAACACCCCTTCATAGTGTTTTGTTGAAAGAGAAGACGTAGCCCATTTCATGGCGCGATGTCCGATATTAGGTGAGCACCGTGCACTGCACCTCGGAAAATGGACCCTAGAAACAACGGAAATGCTTGACTTACTGAATGGATCCAACTGGCCCGCTCTAATCTCTTATCTGAGGGAGGCGTATAAATATAGACAGGAGTTCATTAGAGATTTTTAAATAGTGTCTTGAGACATAACAACTGCATCCTACGGGGCGAGCCACAGTGGGCCCGAGGCCCGAGCTAGCGCTGAATAATTAAAAATTTGAAAATGCGTTTGGCTACAAAATGTTATTAAATACCGATAACTAATACCCCAGGGATGATTGCAATGCAATTTTTTTTCAATGATAATCGAAGTTGGCACAGCTGTGAGCTTTTAAAGTAATCATATGGTTTGGCTGCGGGGCTGCAACACATTTTTCACTTTTTGTTTGGCGAAAGCAACTTTACGTAAAAACTTTAATTTTATAATTTTTGTTACGTTCTCTTTTCTAATTTGAAGTTAAGGGTATATATTATGTTAAAAAGTATTTGCGTGACCTGTCTAATGTTGTAGTTCCTTGAAAATTGGTTTGTATTGTGCCGTTTAAATAGTGAGCCCAAATTAACCTTGTGCAATTTTTAGTGGAGTAAATTTAATATTGATTGGTGTTTATTGGTGCTATATCTTTGTGTTTGTGAAAACGTGGATCTTTGTGATTATTAATGTTCAATATGAAGCCTCGGAAACGCCCATTTTACAAGATATATATTATTTTAGGAATCATGTCTGTTTCCAAGCGAGCACTTTTTTCGGTATGGCGCAAAGGAAAGGCTTCTAACAATAAAAAAATGTTGCTCGAAAACTATGTTTTTGCGAATATTGATGCATCAAAACAAAATGATGAACGGCCATAAAAAAACAAATTCATAATTTTTCTGCACAACTTTTATTGAGATGGAAGCGGTCTGGAAATCGAGAGGATCATTTTGAGAAAAAAAATAAGGAGTGGTTAGACACACCACTTATTTTCATTTCGAAAGTAAGATGTGCGGGCCGACCTTCAAAATCCTTTGCAGATTGTAGCAGTGGAAGTCAAGTCCAAAAGGCTTCCGAGATTGTCAGGCAAAAGAAATGCTGCCAAAGTTGTTAATATGCTTAGCTCTGACACTAATAGTGTTGATAAAATAAGAAAGTCGCTGGAATTCGAAAATCAGAAACCCATACCATATTCGCCTGATGAAGCCCTTGCTTTATTTATTGAAGGTGGTTTCACAAAACATACATATAACCAAGATTTTTAGCGTTGTTGCAGAATCATCAACTCAAATATGTGGGATTTGCAATGCAAAACCAAAAATGATGAACGACCTACAGGCTGTAAAAATGGGAATACAGCAAGAAGATTTTTTCAGGACCCAACTTTAGCAGCTGAGATTACGGGAGTCAGTGAGTCATTAATATACCGATTCAGCGTGCTATTGCGATCGTTGGCCTCCGGTTATGAAATTGATCCGGACGCTTTTCCGACATACGCAATACAAACAGCGGAAATTTTCGTCAATTTATACCCGTTTATTGCACGGGGTTGAAATAATAGCTCAAGTTCCACTTCCCATAGGAATGTTGTCGGTAGAGGCCCTTGAAGATAGAAATAAAGATTTTCGCAATATTCGTCAGCACCATTCACGAAAAAACCCCAGGGAAAATACAATGACGGACAGTTTTAATTCTTTACTTTACTCGTCTGATTTATTTATATCATCAATAGATAAAAGGCTTTCAAAGCATTTAGGCAATTTTAAAATATTTGATGAAGAGGTGTGCAGTTTATTGCAAGACAAAACATTAATTATCAGTTAACATTTAAAATTAAAATTAATTTTGTTCCTTATATAATTAAATTACACTGAAAATATTTAAAAAAATACGGAAAGAATAATGAATACCATAAAACAAAGGCACTTATTAACCTTGGGATTATTTTAAAATTAAGGGTTATATGGGAGGTATGTATATTAGTTGGCGGATTTTGCTGAAATTTAAAATGTAATTGTATTTTTATGAAAAAAGCTTAAGTTTCAAATTTCATCAAAATATGTTAACTTTTGCGCGACATATTAATTATTAAGCGCTAGCTCACGCCTCGGGCCCACTGTGCGAGCGGGGCAGCTGCGGTTAGTATTTGCTAGGGTGCATTGTTATGAATCAAAGCAACTATCCTTGTTATAATTGTATTGTATTGTGATACGTAAAGATTGCTAGTCGTCATTCTGTAATAGAAGTATATAAATGTAAAAATTTTCCAAATAGAAAAAATCAATTGTTAATTTAAGTCTTTAAAAGAAAATAGCTAACGGCTTAGGCCAAGCTATTATTATTATTATTAATAAAATACTACTAAAAAAAAAATACTACTATAGGAAGTTACTTAACAGGCCGCTTAGAAAACGTTACAAAATTGATTAAGAAGTCCTTAAGGAATTGCTAAATCGCTTTGAGGCCGCTTGGCGAGGTCCTAAGACATTCGCCAAGTCGCTTAACAGTCGTTCGGCGAGTCATTTAAGTAGACGCTTCAATAGAAATCACTAAAAATTCGTTAATCAGTAGCAGAAGTTCCAAAATCGCATGACAACTACTTAGAAAGTCGTTTATTAGATAATCGCTTAACAGGCCGCTTAGAGAAACGATTAGAAAACCTTAAAAAAATTGTTATAAAGTCGCTAAGGAATCGCAAAATCGCTTATCAGTCGCGCAAAGAGTAGCTTAGCGTAGCTAAACAGTCACAGAAACAGAGAAATAGCTTGAAAGTGACAAATATAGTTGAAAAGGGAGTCGCTTAACAGGCCGCTTAGAGAAACGCTTAGAAAAATTTAAAACAATTGTCAAAAAGTCGCTAAGGAATCGCTAAAAGAGTAGCTTATAAGACACAGAAGTTAGGAAATCGCTTGAAAGTGGCTAATATAGTTGAAAGGGGAGTCGCTTAACAAACCGCTTAAAGAAACGCTTAGAAAAACTCAAAACAATTGTCAAAAGGTCGCTAAGGAATCGCAAAATCGCTTATCATTCGCCCAAAGAGTAGCTTAGTATAGCTTATCAGACACAGAAGTTTGAAAATCGTTTGAAAGTGGCTAATACAGTTGAAAAACGAGTCGCTTAACAGGCCGCTTAGAGAAACGCTAAGCCAAATCAAAAAAAGAAAAAAAGAGTTTATAAATTGACAAGTCGCTTATCAGTCGCTTAGATCAGGTGAGGGCACCAAAATCATACAGAAGACAGCTTTAAAAGCGCAGCAGCTTTTTGTAGTCGTATTTTGTTGTTGGCAGTCGAGTATTTTATTGCTCATTGCTTTTTAAGCAGAATAACGGTTCGGGCTGAGCGTTGCCCATCGCTGGCTCAGATACAAATCGTTTGACAATCGCTTACAAAGCGCTAATATAGCCGATTCGAGCATCGCTTAACAGGCCACTTAGAATGTTTGCTAAGAAGTCGCTGGGGAAACGCTTAGAGTGTCGCTTAAGAAGTCTCTAATCTGTCGCTCAGAGCTCATCATTCAAACGCTCATTGAAGTCCTAGGAGAACTTTATGTAGAGTTTTCCTGAATGCATTTCCAAATTGCACTTTGACTTATTGAATCTATTTCGTGTCCCTTTTGGGGGAAACCCAGTCAGTCAGCCAATCAGCCAGTTGAGTTCCTCTTCCTGTGTGTCCCCATACTTTGAGTATATTTGGGCTTCGTTACTTGCCATACAAGTTGTTCTTTCCTGTTTTGCTCGCTCTCCTGCCCCCCTCCGTCCACTGTTCGCACCTGCGCTGTATTTTTGCGTCGCATTTTCCTGGCTGTCGCTATACATGCTCATTCGTCATCCTGTTTTGGAGTTGGTCCCTCGCTCTCGCTCTCTTGCGTTCGCAATGTTTTGTTTGTTTGTGTTTGCTCACCCGGTTTTTTTGCTGCGAGAGAGAGAGAGAGAGAGAGCGAGTCTCTCGCCCACGCTGGTTACCTTCGTCTGCGTTTTGTTTGTGTATTGAACTCCAATTAGAGTTTTGCCTCTTCTTACACTTTGGTCTTTTGCTCTTTCGCCTAAGCCGCTCGGCGGCGGCGGCTGCTTGTTGGCAATTTTGCTTTATTTCCGCTTTGGCCGTCATGCACTTTGAACTTTTTTTTTTTGTTTTTGCCCTCTCGAAAATTGAATAATGACATCCCAGGCACCTGCCCGGCTGTTTGGAATGTCCTCCATGCGATGCAGTCACACATATTTACATTTACATACAATTATACAAAGTAACTTGAGGAATGTGTTAAAGCAAGCTATGATACCCTAAAACAAGGGGAACAAGGGTCCCCAGCATTTTACTGTTACCTTTCCGCTCACACACACACACACACACATTGTGTCTGATACTCAGAGAGAGTGTGCAAGGTTTCTGGTATTGCAAGGTTTACCAATACAAATCTTTGTGTGATTTTAAAGAATTTTTGAATCTAGACCTGGATTAACTATTTCTAAAACCGAACTCCACGGACCGACAGCACCGCGAAATCAAAAAATTCCTGGCAAAGTTCATATGAAAAAAATTATGCCAGAAATTTTCTCTTTACGATTTCGTTTGTTGTGTATCCAGAAACATGAACGAAATCCACACTTTGTATAGATAGCGGCGTTTCGAAAGCGTGTGTGGATCGAGAATAAGCTGATAGACAGTTCAGGAATATGATGCTTACAATTATTTTGGATGTGATAAACGCATAGATGGAGGCAAATGGGGAACATTGTGAGACCAATGTGGCTGATGTCGACTCTTCCTTCGTCAGTCGTCGTTCTAGCGAGAAAAACCTTTTTTGTTTTAAATGAAAACGTCCTTATCATTGGCATATACTTATTTTACACAATTCTACAAAGTTTTATGAAAATCTGATGACTGTAGCATATAGCTTCAGTACAATTGATCGGTCGAAAAAGAAGTTCTAGTGAGAAAAACTTTTTTGTTTTAAATAAGATCGCCTGCAAATTTCGTAGTTAACAGTTTATTATGCTTTTCGATGACTCCACCAAGTTTAGTCGAAATCAGACACCTATATAGTATAGCTCCCATAGAAAAGTAAGGTCCAAAAAGTAGTCCTAATAAGAAAAACTGTTTTGTACCAATGGAAGCTGCAAGGGCATACACAACTTCGGCCAAACCAAAGTAAATTTCCCCCTTTTTATACCCTGTTCCCAATTAAAAATGGGAAAAGGGGGATCATGAAGTTGTGCAAAAGTATGTAACAGGTAGAAGGAAGCATTTTCGAGCCTATAAAGTATATATATTCTTGATCAGCATTAACAGCCGAGTCGATTTAGCCATGTCCGTCCGTCTGTCTGTCCGTATGAGCGCGTCGATCTCAGAAACTATAAGAGATAGAGCCACAAATTTTTGCATGTAGGTAGGTGTATCCCAGATTTAAATCGAGTTTGTTTCAGATTTGGAAAATTCCTCCCCCTCCCCCCTTTAAGCGCAAAAAACTGTCAGAGCCACAACTTTTAAGATAGACCTTCCAAACTTTATTTATATCAAGTAAGGCCCAATATCTATCTATTCTAAAAAGATCAATAAGATCGGACAAAAAACACTAAAGTTATATACGAAACAATTTTGCTTGTGTGAGAGAGGGGGAGGGGCCTTGCATTGTCAGTTACCGCGTTTGCGCATGCGTGTTTTTTTTTTTTTTTTTTTTTGTAGGTGTGGTTGAAAGCTTTAAAGCCGGTTTGGCGCTAGGATATAGCAACCAAAGTGTGGGACTTGAGTTACCGCACCCACTAAACAATCCACCCCCATCCCGATTCCCGGCGGAACCACCGTTCGGTATTATTTCGCCGGGGGGAATGCCCAAGGCTCACCTAGGATTCTCTCCTATGTATTAGAATTACGCAGTCTTTCTGCGCAGCGCAGTTTTTGGAAAATTTTTGTGGCCATATTGCAGACTGCAGACCAATTTTGTTCCGATTCAAGCATTATATTCACCAGGTTGCTAACGGCTGGTGTCCTCCCGACCCCCCTGCTTAGTTCGGTTCGTTCATTAATGAAGGACGGACAATCAAAAATAACGTGTTCTGCGTCTTGGATGACCGACTTCGTCTTTGAACCTATAAAGATAGGATTTCAAACATCCGTGTCCCGTAAGGAGTTGCGTCAAGTGGTATGTCACCTGTCCGTGTCTTCTGTCTAGCCAGGGCCCTATATTAGGAATAAGGCTGTATGTCCATCGTCCTTTGGTCGATCTTTCCCACCGCTCTTGCCATTTTTGTACGGCTCTTATGTACCTCTGTTTTGAGCGCTGCCACCACATATTTCAGTGAGTGTATTTTTGGATATCGGCAATTTATTCTGTAATCCCATTTACATAATCCTTTAAAAAAAAATATAAAAAATTTTTTCGCTTTTAACTTTTTTGTATATTTTTAACAACAAAATTTTTTAACTTTTGCATTTTTTTTTTTTTATGTCGTTTTGATTGCTGCTTTTACTTACTTTATATTGTTTTGAAGAAATTGATTAAAACAAAAATTGGTTTTTTTGATTTTTTAAATTCCACAATTTTTTTTTTCTCTTTGGTGTTTTTACGCCTTTCTGTGTTTTATCTCCCTATTTTTTCTTCCTCATTTTCCAATTTTTTTCTTTAATCGTCGTGCTTCGTTTATCGCTGAGCACTTTGCCACGTTGACAAATCTTGGCTTTTCCTGTTTTGAAACACTCGAAATATTTCCCTCCCTTACTTAGGTGTTCTCTTAATTACTCAATTAGTGAATCTGGTTTATCTCCCTGTTTTTCTGTTTTCATTTCTTTTTTTTACTCCGTTAGTTTTTAGTTCTTTAATCTCGGCCGTTTCACTTGTTGGTCTTTTTTTACTTTGTTTATGTATTTTTTCCACCAAAAATATGAAATTCTTTCTGCCTTTTTCAAATTTTTGTCAAATTTTTTGTTTTTAAGTGATCAAATTGCTGTTGGAAAAATACTGGCCCCTCACGGGAATGAAAACTACCTTGTCACTGTGCCTTTCCCATGATATTGTTTCTATGCACGTTTAAAACAGTCTCTTCCAAAAAATTTTTTGTTTTGTTTTTGCTTGTTGTAACAGTTGAACATTTCTAGTGCGTAGTTCATCAACTTCAAAAATAGTCACCTTTGCTAAAAGTCCCCCTAGATTGGCAAAATCTCACTGTGCATCGTGCTGTCTTCTGGAGCCCATTTGTGCAATTCCGCAAACTCTTGCGCACTGAGGTCAAATGGGATGAGTCCCGCCACCACCAAAGCTGCATCATTTGAGACCGTTCTAAAACCACTGATAACTCTAAGTGCACAAATGCGCTGCACTGAGTTCGCTCCACGCATATAGGAGCTGTATGCCGTGGCTGGGCCCATATTGGAGCAGGGTTGAGCTCACTACGCTTACCAGTAACTTCCTTCTGGATTGCTTTGGTCCGCCAGTGTTTGCCATAACTCTGGCTAATGCTGCTGCCGTATTGCTTGCTTTCTGGCTTGCGTAAATCAGGTGGCCTCTAAAATTGAGTCTGTGGTCTATCATGACTCCCAGATATTTAAGTTGAGGCAGCGAGGTTATTGTCGCGTTCCCAATTTTTATTGTAGCCTGCTCTACTACTTTTCTGCTACTTATTAGCACTGACTTCGTCTTGTGGAAGGCTAGTGTAAGGTCCATCCTTTCGAGCCATCGCTTGACTTCCTCAATAGCCACGTTGCTGGTCTGTTCTACTTCCGTGAGATGCTTTGCTACTACCACGATGGCAATGTCATCAGCAAACCCAATTGCTGTGGCCCCTGGTGGCAGCAGAAGGCGCAGTATGCCGTCATACATAATATTCCACAGCATTAGTCCTAGGACTGAACCCTGTGGAACTCCTCCGGTGATGTTGTATTGCTGCTCCCCGTGATCAGACTCGTATGTGAGTATTCTGCCGCTCAGATAGTCTTCTACGATTGCAATGAGGTATGGAGGCACATCTATTGCACTTAGAGCCCGCAAGATATGATTCCACCCTGCCGAGTTAAAGGCATTTTTGATGTCCAGAGTGACCACCAAGCAATACTCTTTGCTACCAAACATCCAGCGCTGTCCTTCAATGGCTGTACTAGCAATGTTGTGCAGCTCACGAACTGCGTGAATAGTAGAACGTCTCTTCCTAAAACCGTATTGCCTGGGGGACATCCATGCTTCAACTGAGGCTTCAAGGCGTGTTTGAATGATGCGCCTAAGTACTTTTCCTGTGGTATCCAGCATACATAACGGTCTGTATGATGACGGGTCATCCACATTTCTTGCTCCCTTTGGTAGTAGGACCAACCTCTGCCGCTTCCATCTTTCCGGGAAGGCTCCCTCCGATAAGCAAGCATTGTAAAGCTCCACAAATGGTTCAGGGTTGGCTGTGATTGCAAGCTTGAGCACCTTATTGGGGACGCATGCGTGAGTGTGTATGCTAGAGTGTGTGTGTGTGAGTGTGTGAATATGTGTATGAAAACACACGAAGTCAAGGGAACAGGGTATTTTGTAGTCTGGGCACTCGAATACAGCTCCCTTACTTGTTTTCTATGTTTTCGGTTCGTCCTCTGTGCATTCAGCAACATATGAAAGCTACATATGAAAGCGTTTTAACACACACAGATAAAAAAATAAAAATCAGAAACAACAACAACCACAAGAAAACAGAAGAGAAACCCGGTTGTGTATGTGTATGCTTGTGGCTCGAATACAAAAACAAAATCGACGCTACAGCGCTGTCTGCTCGTATTGTTGTTGCCTTCAGTTTCGCAAAATCATAGGAGAGTAAGAGAAGAGAGACACATTCGAAATTGTTGCTACAATTTCGTTTTGCGTTAGTCCTATGCGCATGCCATAGCAAGGTATACTTAACAAGGTAGCCGCACTTGCTCTCGTACCGCCAGCAATGTTCCTCCATAGCCCCCAGGGGCCGAGCGCAATCGGCTAATTACGCACACACGAGCCGAGCGCATGCCGAAATCGGGCATATGAGCGTAAGAAGAGCTCCCTTTGCCTTCATTCGCTGCCCAGCCGTCGTTGAGGGCAGAACAAAGCTGGGCTGTGTCGCTTTAATATCGCACATCAATACACTCTCACTTTTTGGACTCGCTCTTCTTGAACATCGCTGATATAAATGTCAAAATGAGCGAGAGCGCGCTTGTATCAAACAAAATCAAGAGGCAGATCATAAAAATTTCGTCCGCGGAGATGCCTTAAGCGGCGAACAAAGAGGGCGAGAGAGCGAGTGCGGCTACGCCTTCGCGCAAACCAACAACAAATGCGCATATACCGCTGGCACCCCTGGTGTAGAGAGAAATGAAGTTGATACATCACTTCAACCTCACCCAAGAAGCTATCAACTAAGGTTAGAATCAAACCTTTGGGTTTCCTTAGTACGAGTTTCTATAGAATTTGAAAGGTTTTGTTGCCTTGGTTTGATTGTCAATTGGATTTTGGACAGTAATTTTAGACATTTCCGTGTCTCAAGTGGGAAAAGCGCTAGCGTGGAGGACCTCAGCTCGTTTTGACAGTAAGTAGAAGTGGAAAAGACTAATAAACAGTAACGCCTCGGAAGTGGATGAAACTCCAACTCCAGCTACTCCCAGGAACTAGCAAAGTCTGGCCACTTTTTCGGAATTTCTTCTTCTGTAATTTGTTGGGCAAAGACCATGCTCTGAGGCTTCGCTGTACAATGTGTAAATTTTGACCCAGAAAAGCAAAAACAAAACAAACAAAAAACCATGAGAGGGGAAAGAAAAAAGATGCTCACAAAAAAGGGTGGCGGGGCGAGCGGGCAGAGCCGAAAAAGTACAATGAACCTTCTTCAATTTGTATTTGTTGTATGTATGCATGTATAAGTGTATGAGTGTATTTATTGCTGCGCTGGCAACGCAACATTGTTGCAAGTAGTCTGCCCCACTCCGCCAACTCCACCTGCCCCCGTCCCACCAAATGAAATGCAAGAGAAGGAATTATGAAAACAAACAATTTGCTGCTGCCGCTGCCAGTTTTGCCCAGGGAGGCAGAGGCAGAAGCAGCAGCAGCACCACTAGCTTCAGTCGCTTCCACCATGCATGTCAAAACAAGTTCCGTTCCACACAAATGCCAGCACGTTTCGAAACTGCCGACGCTGCAGCGCATCGCGGCTGCTGCCTGCGTCAACGCATCATAACAATAACAAAAGCCAAGGAACAAAAAAAAAAGAACAGGCAACAAAACATTTTGGAGAACAAAACCAAACAACAACAAAACCAACATCACAAAAAACGAAACAGTGCATAAAAACTTACAACGGAAGACGTTGGTAGGGAGAGGGGGGTGGTGGTGGGCTGTGTGTGTGTGGGGGGGGGGAGGTGGTCTGGTCGGCTGCTGCTGCTGACAATGACGAAGCACCAGAACTGCATAAGCACAAGAAGACAAACAAAACAACAGCAAAAGTCATTGCAGTCAGTCTCTCCTCTCCACACACTCACACAGCATCTTAGGGTGGACCCTAACAATTAGAAAGTCGTTGGGCAAGAATTTTGCATCGACAGCGCACAGACAACAGAACGATGCTACTTCTTTCTTCTTTTTATACCCCTTGCATAGGGTATTATACAATTGTCCGGATGTTTGAAACGCATTGAAGGAAGCATCTCCGACCACTTAAAGCAAAGGTGCCCAAATACATACATATGTATGTATGTACCTCTTATGCGTGCGTATTTACTCTCACAGATCAAAAAACAAAAATCACAAACAGCAACAACCACAACAAAAACGAAACAGAAAACTGTTTGTGTGTGTGTGTGTGTGTGCTTGTGGCTGGACTACAAAATCGACGCTACAGCGCTGTCTACACGTATTGTTGTTGCCTTCAGTTTCGCAAGATCATAGGAGAGAAAGAGAAGAGAGACACATTCGAAGTTGTTGTTGCAATTTCGTTATGCGTTAGTCCAATGCACATTCCATAAGCCTTCGCATCAATTTTGCCATTTTAGCTATTTAGTTGCTAGATCTAGCATTTTTGAAAGGGGAAATGCTTATAAATTTTTGGAAATGCTATTAGCTATAAATTTCAGGGATGAAAACCGGCTCTGAACCGAACCGAACCGCTTATTTCAGCTGGTGAACCGAACCGGCTTCCTTTCAGAAATGCTGAACCGAACCGAAAACCACGAAGAAAAACGGTTCGGTTCAGTTCTCCTTCCTCTAGCCAATAATATTTATAAATTTGTGAATTTGAATCGTTTCCCTAAGATAATTTTTATACGACATTTCGTTCGACCCTCTAGACTTTGGGCAAAGTTTGGTTAAGATAGCTTTAAAACTGACGGAGTCTCTTCATAGCATAGAAACAGACAGAAGGACAAGGCTGTTAATACGACGTAATTAACAGTTTGTTATGCTTTTCCATGATTGCGCTAACTTTGGTCAAAATCGTACATCTACTAGGTGGGGTGAAAAGTAACCTCCTTGACCACCAGAATGCGCTGCTATCGCAAAAATGATTATCGCTCCTTATAGTCCATTCATATTTAGGTAGCCATGTTGAAATTCAACGCGATGCAGCCCTTAGTTTTGTTTTGACAGCTGATAGTTGTTGACGTGTTTTACATCATGTTGAGCATGGAAAAAAACGATTTTCGTTCCCTCATAAAACATTATTTTTTTGAGAGGCAAAACAGCGAAGGAAACTAAAGAAAAGTTGGATAAATATGCGGCTCATGCTCCTTCAGATTACACCGTGAAATATTGGTTTCGAGAGTTTCGTGGTGGCCGAAACTCTACTACCGATGAAGTCCGCAGTGGCAGGCCCTCCGATGCGGTTACACAGGAAAATGTCAAAAAAATACATGAAATGGTGTTGGCTGACCGGAAAGTGAAAGTCCGCGAGCTAGCAGAGGCCGCAAGGATTAGTACTGAGCGTACACGACATATTTTGGGCGAGATTTTGCACATGAAAAAATTATCCTGCCGTTGGGTGCCGCGTATGCTGACTCCAGACCAAAAATACGAACGTTAGAACACTTCGAAAGAGTTTTTGGCCATGCTGGTGCGGAATCGGGCGGATTTTTGGCGTCGATTGGTGACTGTTGTTGAAACCTTCATCCATTATTACACACCAGAAAACAGAATGAGTGCTCGGCAATGGACTGAAGCCGGCACGAGTGCTCCGAAGCGGCCGAGGGAGGCTCAATGGGTCGGAAAGGTCATGGCGTCCGTTTTCTGGGATTGTCGTGGCATACTCTTCGTGGACTATCTCGAAAAAGGAAAAACCATCAATAGCGAGTATTACTGTGCATTATTGGAGCGATTGAAGACCGAAATTGCTACGAAACGGCCTCCGAAGCGAAAAATTTTGTTCTTGCAAGACAATGCACCGGCACACAAGAGCTTCACAACCATGGCTAAAATCAACGATTTAGGACTCCAAGTGCTTCCCCATCCACCTTATTCACCCGATTTGGCTCCCTCGGACTATTATCTCTTCCCAAACCTCAAAAGATGGCTCATCAATAAAAAATTCAGCTCGCGGGAGGAAATCATCGATGCTGCAGAGGGAGTATTTTACAGACCTTCCGAAAATTACTTTTCAGACGGGATCAAAAAGTTAGAAAATCGCTGGAATAAGTGTATCGACCTAAAAAGAAGACTACATTGAATAAAAAAAGAAAAAAAAAATTAAAACAATTTTTTTCATTTCCAAGGAGCTTTTTTCACCCCACCGTATTTGGGCTTATGCTAGGGAAGCTCAAAAAAGCTTCGTAGGCCACTCAAATCAGCGGTTATATCTTACTTCACAAAAATATTGTGCCGATGGGTGCCGATGGGTATTGTCCCGATGGGTAACTTGATTTCTGATAAAGAAGTGTTTGAACTAGTTTTTGGATCCATGGAGATCACTGAAGCTTTACAGGCAACTCTAATTGGCGTTAAAAACCCACTATCAATGATATTTTGCCCGATGGATGCCTTGATTTCTGGCAAAGAAGAGTTTCAGCAAGTTTTTTTTTTATTCTTGGAGCACACTGAAGCTCACTAGGCAACTTAATTCGGCGATTACAACTCACTTTTAATGAAAATTGGCCCGATGGGTGCCTTGTTTTTTTGACAAAGAAGTGTTTGAAATCCATGTAGCTCACTAAAGATCTGCAGGCAGCTCTAATTGGCGTTTACAACTCACTTTCCATAAAAATTTGCTCGATTGGTGCCTTGATTTCTGACAAAGAAGAGTTTGAACAGGTTTTTGTAATTTTGGAGCACACTAGGCAACTTAACTTGGCGTTAACAACTCACTTTACAAGAATATTTGCCCGATGGGTGCAGTTATTTCTGACAAAGTAGTACTTAAACTAGTTTTTGAATCCATTAAGCTCACTGAAGCTCTTTAGGCAACTCAACATAGCGGTTACAACCCACTTTACAAGAATATTGGCCCGATGGGTGCCTTGATTTCTGAAAATGGTGTGTTTGAACTAGTTTTTGTAAGCATGGAAGCTCTTTAGGCAACTCAACTTAGCGAAAACCAATCATTTGACACATATATATATGCCCGATGGGTGCCTTGATTTCTGACGAAATAAATTTTTAAGGTGTTTAATCGTAATTCGAAATAGTTTTGGACTTAACGTAATCATGGACCAGGAAACAGTGAAATTAGTGGACGAAAGAGCACACAGAGGTTAAAAAAGGATACCAAACGTGTTTGTTACACCGTTGCGTTAGACTAAGGAGCCACAAAACACACCTGGGAACATTTTACAGTGGTTTAAATTAAAAAAAAAAGCTTCCACCTTGACTAAGCACGGTCGCCATGTCAAATTTTACACAAAAACTAAAGATTCCTAAGAGATTTGGTTCAATGACCTATCCAAAAACTGCAACCTAGCAAATTTGTAATTAATGTAGTATATAACGTGTCGAAAACAGAAGACGGAAACGGAGAAAACGATTCATTTGATGAAAAATGTACAACTGCATTTTGCATAACCGCATTTTGGCAAAATGTACATTTTCGCTTATTGACGAAAATGTGCTTCAGTGAGTAAGCCACATAAGGTCGAGAGCTTAATGAAAGAGGTGACAAACTATCGATATTCTTATAAGTTTTGCAAATAACTCCAGATTTTAAATAAAGCTGATAAAAAGCCGAAAATTATTCCCGCTTTCCGGTCTTAAAAAAAGCTAGAAATGACGGGAAAAAAAGCTGATCTGGCAACAGTGGTGTCGATCAGATGTGTGCGAATGCTTGCAGATACTTGTTTCGCCTGTGAAAGTTCACCCTAATGTTCTTAAGCTGCCGCGGCCGCTGCTGCTGCTGTTGCTATTTACAATTACATAGCGTCAACGTCGACGTTTGTTGTAGTTGTTATTTTTCTTCCTGTTTCGCTATGCACAAGCGCAAGAAGAAAAGGCAACAAACATCCAGAGAGAGAGATCAAAACACATTTACATAAAAACAAATACATTTAACGCGCATCACGTGCGCTCTCGCACACGCTCTCTCCCTCTCTGTGTTTGGACAGGGTTGCTGCGCTGGCTGCATTTGCTTTTGTTGTTTTGGCGAATGCTGCTGCGACGACAGCGACTGCGGCAGCGGGAGCAGCAGCCCAAAGTTAAAGCCATCAAAAGCAGCACCAGAGCATTTAGTTTGCTTGTGTCATTGCATTTGTGCGGGTAGAAGCATAAAAAAATACAGAAAAATTTTTGAAAAAAACTTTTGTTTTTTTTTTGGAAAAAAGTATACAAGTTGATTTTTTTTTCTGTTTGTTTGTGGTGAGATAACAAATGGGGCAGACTTCAACATTCTAACGGTAAATGGCAAGGCAAAGCAGTTCAAAGTGCGAATATTGAGACCAGTTTTGGCTTAAAGATGATGATGGGGTGGGGCGGGGTTTTTTTTTGTTCCGTTCCTCCTGGTGCTCTGCCAGCATGCACAAACACACACACTCACACATAGGCGAGCGCGTGCTTTTTCTTTTTATTTTTTTTGTTGGTGGCTCGCCTTCTACACTTTTCGCCTACACACAGACAAGCTCAAGCTTTGCTCTCCTACTCTCGTGCTCTCTGGCAACGTCGTCGGCGGCAGCGGCTGCTTTGGCAGTTTGTCAACGTTTTGTCTTCATTATTCGTTGTTTAGCCGTGCCGTGCGCGTCGTACTTGCGTTTTGTGTTCGTCGTCGACGCAGACGACGTCATATTCCAAAAGTTGCGTCAGTTTTTAAGTGTTTTTTTTTTGAAGTGCTTCAACAAGTTTAAGAAACCGCAAAAAGTAGGTGAAAAACATTTAACAACAACAAAAAATGATGTATATTTTTGTTTTACTTTTCATTTCGAATAAGAAATGCCAAAAGAAAGTGTTGCCTGACGAGAGAGCGCATTTAGCTGTTACTCACACGTTTGCTCTCCTCTCTCAGTTTGTGTCTCTCTTTTACTCGCTCACCCCCGCTACCGCTGGCTTGTGACTACCGAATTGTGTGCAAAAAAAAAAAAAAAAAAAAAAAAGTTCTAAGCAAAATTTTATCTGTGTTCTTTAACAAAAATTCACTTTCTAAGCAAAAGCAAAGCCAAATAAAATCCCCCCTCTCTCCTATGTATATGTGGTGGTTGACTTTCAGTTTTCTCAGTACATTTTCAAGTGACTTATAAGATGATTACCCCCCACCCCCTTGCCAGGTTTCACACGACCCTTAACCCCTGGGCTTAGGGTTGATTTCTTAGCAAAAAGGGGGTGTTGTTGTGGTCGTTGTTGTTGTTCCTTTAGTTAAAACAATTCTCATTTGAATATTTTAATAGGAATTCGGCCACGCGCGTCGCTGCCAGCTCTCTCCCCCTCAGTCTCCCAAAGTTTAATGTCAAGGCAGCAGCAGCAGCACGGACTTACTGCAACGCCCACGCAAAGCTTCGCATGCTCACTCTCTTACTTGCTCTCTCTCCTTCTCTATTTTCCTTCAACGTTAACGACAGCTGACAGTAACTAACGCCGGCTGCAGCAGCAGCCGACAATGACGAAGACGACGACGACCCTTGACCTTTTCATCTGAATTATGATAACAACAATGACCCCCCACCCCCTCCCACAGGGCACTGCGCGCACGCGTCAATGTTCCTTTCATAAAATACATACATACATATGTACACATGTATTTTTTTTTTCATTGATTAAAGCGACTGCGCTGCTCGCTGCAACTTGTTGGGGCCCGCTGTTCTGTCGCCGCTGCTCCTCTGCCTTCATTGTGTTTTGGATTGTATTGTTGTTGTTAGTTTTTGGACGTTGCAGCTGTGCACAATTAGCGCAAACGCAACAGCTGCTCGCTCGCTCGCTTTTTTTTTTTTTTTTTTTACAGTACGCTGCCGCTGCGGTAACATGTGGTACAGGCGACAAATTTGTCGAGAGACAAAACTTTTTAGTGGATGAACGTCTAAAAATTAATGTTTGTATTACTTTAAATACAGGCATGTTCTCAATTCCGCCACGCTTTGAAAAGTAAACCGAACGCAATTCCATTTCGGTTAGCATTTGCTGTTCTCAATTCCGAATGAAAGTGCTTACGTTCTTCGGACACGGGGAGAATCAAGCGAAACGATGGAAAATGGAACATGCGGAAACGAGAGAGCGAGTTCCGACATAATTTTCACTGTGAACCCGAACCTTTAAGTTTTGCCCTCTATCTCAGAAATGATTGGGCGTATGAAAAATTTTGTAAAACAAAATGTATGGCAAATCGTATGCTCTACAGTTTTTATAATAGATGTTAACACCATTGGAGCTATAGAAACCGAGATAATGACCTTTGGCCTTGAATAACTAACGACCACCGCCAGTGGGTTTTTAGGGGACTTTTGAGACATCTTTTAGAACACCAAAATGAAGGTGTATATACGAATTTTCAGCTTATTTCTCATTCCGAGGTTGACCCCATCTTGTTGCTTATTTGTCAGGCTTATAGATGAGTTGTATAGTAGAAACTGCGAAATCCGTAATAACGGGTGACAACTAAAAATCTGCGTCCTTAGCTGAGCTTTACCTAAAAGCTTTCGGGATGACATTTCTTTCTCTTTGTTTTCCTGTCAATTCGTTTTCATGCCCCCCTGACAAAAATTTTGACAAGTAGTCGCCATCATGCCGCCCGAGCAAGAACGTCTTCGTGATCGCGTTGTAAAATTCTACGAAATGCACGCTGACAAAGATAAAGTGTTTATAGTAAACCATTTTACCCAAGAGGGCACTATTTATAGTATTTTGCAACGAAAAATAATAAAAAGATAAGTTGGAAGTGGTCGGAAACCAAACATTATGACCGGCCAAGATGTCAGAAAGCTAACCCAACTTTTTACCAACAAAAACAACATAAGTCAATGAGATGCAGCCAGAAAATTTAATTGCAGCCAAGAACACATCAGTAAAGTGCTGAAAAAGAATAATACTGTTGCCAGACGTAAGCAAAGAGCACCAAGTTACACACCTGACCAAATACAAACTGTCAAATCTCAATGTCGGTGGATATCCCTTTTGTACAAAAGAAACAATTGAAGTTTTTTTTGGAAGTGTGAGTGCTGCAGTTTACAGAAACAACTGGAAGGGCAAAAATATCAAAAAAACTGACCAACAGGATTCGCTTATGTATCCGGAAATACGACCCCAAGGTCGTACAAGCCGCCTGCGGAGACATTTTCTGTAAGCTACGTCGAGTGGCTGATAACGGTCTTTTCGACCAAATACATTGATGCAATTCTTTTGTATATTTAGTCATAAATAAACTGTCAAATTTTCATAAAGATCCGTTGAAAATTGTGGTTATGTGCAGATTTTTAGTTGTCACCCTTTACGGAGAGTGTCCACCGAACTTGCGTCGATGGTTTCCTCTCGTTGAGGTTGGTGGTTAAGCAAGTTCGTTCAAACCGGGATGATGTTGCCTCTCGTTGAGGGCTTCGTGTTGCCTCGTTTGAGTACTTTGAGAGTGCCTCGCGTTGAAGTCTTTATTGCCTTGCGTTAAGATCTTTGCTGTTCAGGTTCACAGACGTGCGCGTAGTAGACACGACTGAACCAGAATCAATTGTGCCTCGGTTGTGGTTGTAGATAGCTTAAGCAGGCAGCAGTTGCCAAACAAAGAGCGTCTCGAGGTGTAGCGAAGAAGGCAGTTGTCCAGCTGTGCAAGTAGGTATAGTTCGTTGCTCGATGAGGAAGGAACGATGTTGCTGCCATCGAAGTTAATCTTCTTGTCGTCGAAGTTGGACAGGGTTAACAGCATCTGTGGACGCTGATCATGAAATATGGTATGCTGCTGAACTGCTGCAATGCCCTAACAGCATGGTGTGGTCAATGGCCCTATTGTCCCGATGTGAGAAGTGTGTTCGGTTAGAAATGTGGACAGTATGATGCTGTGGAATGGCTCACTAGAGTGAAAATATATGAATCTTGTGAAGCTTTTAAATGATCATAGAGTCAAGCCCTAGGTTGATCAGACCAAGGTTCGAACCAGAACCTTAACTCACTGCTATACCTTCTTCACTCTCCTTCAAGTTCAAGGAAAAAGTAAGTGAGTCAGGATCAATCGCGCATGATTGAAGTAAACAAACAAATTACTATGAATTTCTGGCCTCAGTTTTAGATAATTCGTTTTATAATATCTAAAATTTTGATTTGAATTTGTTTACTTTTAGTTTTTGTCTTAGTAGGCGTAGTGAAATGACTACTGAAATGTTTGCTGTCTGCTAAAGTTCGACGGAACACTACATCTCTCATTTTATTATACCCTTACAGAGGGTATTATACAATTGTCCGGATGTTTGTTACGCTTAGAAGGAAGCATCTTCGACCACATAAAGTATATATATTCTTGATCAGCATGACTAGCTGAGTTGATTTAACCCTGTTCGTCCGTCTGTCTGTTTTTAGGCTATCTCCTTCGTCAGTTTGACAGCTAACTTCACCAAACTTTTCACGAAGTCTTTTGGTACATATACGCTGCACATTTGTCGGAACCGGCCGGATCGGATGACTATAGCATATAGCTGTCATAGGAACGATCGGTTGAAAAACTTGATTTAGTGAGAAAAACTTTTTGTTTTCAATGGAAACGCCTCCAAATTACGTATTTCTTAGTTTACTATCCATTCCCATGATTTCACTAAGTTTTGTCGAAGTCGGATGACTATAGCATATAGCTGCAGTACGAATGATCGGTCGAAAAAAAAGTTGTAGTGAGAAAAACTTTTTTGTTTTAAATGGAATCGCCTCAAAATTTCGTACTTTTTTGTTTGTTGTGCTTTTCGATGATTCCACTAAGTTTGGTCGAAATCTGACATCGTTATAGTATATCTCCCTTTGAAAAGTAAGGTACGACATGTCGGACGCACTGGCGACGCAATGCTTTCAATTGTCTTGCTGTTGTGAGCAAGTGGCCGGCGTGTCTTTTGTATGGACTGAGTCCCAAGTCCCGTTTTTTAATACGCGGCCTGCAGTCCTTGCTTGATATTCATCTCACGCGACATGATTTTCTGCTTGAGCAGTGGATTTTGACGAATTCGATCTTCGCACAGTGCGCGGAGAGCCGGATTTTGCGCGGGCTTTTATTCCTTCAGTTTCGATTTGGTTTGATTTGTCGCCTGTGCACAAAGTTCATACTTACACACAAACATACATACATATGTATGTACTTATATCTAAAGTTTAGATTCTAAACCTATAGCTTTGTCTGAGCTTTAAAACGCTTAAAACTAAAATCAGTTTTTTTCTATTTTTTGGTTTCTTTTCAGACTAAACAGCGCCAACAACAACAAAGTAACAGTAACTGTGCCTATTGCCACAGCAAACTATACCAACAACAACAAAGAAAACTGCAACCCACGCCAACAACAAACAACAAAAGCCAACCACTGAACCGACAAACAAAAACAACAACAAAAACTACTCAACACAACTGTAAACGTGTCGCCGCGACTCAAAAGCTGTCTCTCTGCCACCGATCTCTCTCGCTCTCTCTTACTCTCTCTTTCGTGAGTGTTTTATTGTACGTGTTCGTCTTGTATTCGTCTTTGAGTGTGTGTGTGTGTGTGTGTGAGTGTGTGTGTGTGTGTGTGTGCGAGCGTGAGTGCGTATTGAGACGCAACGGCTATGTCAGCGGGCGGGGGCATCAAAGCGCTATTGCAAGCTGCTCAATACCTTGAGCAGCATGAGAAGCTTCAACTATCCCCGCAATCGGGAGGCGGTGTACAGCAACCGTTGCTCTATATCAATGGCAATAACAACAACAACAGCAGCAACAGTAGCAGCAGTAACAGTAGCTGCAACAGCAACAGCAGCAGCTACACCACCAGCAGCAGCAGCAAAGCCATTGTAACCAACAACAACAGCGCTAGTCAACACAACAGAAACAATACAACGACTCCAGCGTCGTCGACGACGACGTCAGTGTCAAGTAACGGCATCATCAATGTTGCTGCAACGTCAGCGTACACCAACGGGCACAGCAGTCCACGCAGTCAATTAATAATTGCCACCGCCGCTGCTGCTGTCCATGATTATGAGCTGGTTGTTGGCAATGGTAACGGCAACGGCGCCGGCGTCGTTGCATCCACCTCCCCCACCATCACCACCAGCAGCAGCAGCAATGCCACCAATGGCTTGGAGGCGGCGGCGACAGCGGCAACAGCAGCAGCGACTGCAACGCGCAGCTGTGAAGCTCGCAACATCTTGTCGGGTAAGTGTGATGAAACTTTTTCCTTTTATGTATGTGCATCTCTTCCCTATCATCCATCTTCTCCTGATCATGCTAAATAATCCTACTCCCAAAAAGAATTGCCCAGTAAGTCCTACTTGAATCAATTAAGGAATACAAATTCCTCATACTTAAAACACAAATCAAGCTTTGCTCCCTCTCTCTCTCTCTCTCCTCTCAGCTACTTAACCTAACTGTTCTCGCCTTTTCGATCCAAATTGAGAACGAAGTTGTGTCAAGGTCGATTTTACTTAATAAAGATCAGCGGTGGGCAAGTTGCGTCTCTTCTTGGCGCCAGTCGCGCACAAGTAGACAGAACAACAAGTGCAATTATCTCGTTTTAAAGCAGCGGCAGGCAAACAATACATTCACATTTTTTTTATTGATGTGAGTGAGAGTAGCGCAAAAATTGCTCTCAATTTCAGTAGCAACGACTGCATCGCGGAGCAGCAAATCACGCAACGCAGCTTATACTGTGTGTGTGTGGGAGCAGCGCTGCTTTCAGATTTTTCGTATGCACACGAGATAGGAATATGACTGCCCCTACTTTAAAGCCAGTTAAGGCAACAAATGTATTGCGGCTCGGTGAGCGGCAGAGACGACAGCAAAATCAAGTACATACTTGCACTATCTGTTTGTCTTGTCGTCTCGAGCCTCGCTAATAAGGCTTATTTCTTTCTGTTGTTTTGGTTGGATTGCGCCCAAACTAAATTTTCGTGCCCACCGCTGGTCTAGATAGCCCTATCTGTCATATAAGCTTACAAATAGAAGAGTAAATTCAATGCTTGTCTGACACATAGCAGCTATCTAGATACTAGAAGATGAAAAACGACCCCTGTGTATTATAGGGGGAAATCTAGTCTCTATAGTCTATTAGTAGGTCAAGTTTCCAGCTAAAAGTTGACAATAGTCCACCATAACTTAATTTTCAGTTCAGTTTTCAGTTGTTAATGCAACTTTTGTATAATTGTCGGTTTCTGTCTCACAGCTTATACCCAATTAGAAATTTTATGAAATTTCTGATTACATTCGAGTCGTTTTCAAGTCCTCGGTATGATAAAAATAGTCATAACAGATGAAATGATCATAAATGATACTTTCGTCCGAAGAAAAAGATACCCTAGCCGCAACTCTTCTTGAAGAATCGTTTTTAAACCGTTTTTCTCATCAGTTTCGATCCATTTTCGAGCAATATTTCCCATCATTTGCAAGTCTATTTGGAGTAGATCGAATGATCTCCCTAATGGTGTGTGGGAGAAATCTCAACTTCTGAGTTGCTGCTTTAGACACACTACCCCAGCAAACATTTTATAAAGTTTTTCATCACATTCGAGTCTTTTTCGCTCGCTTTTTGATCATAAATAATACTTGTAGGGACCCACCCAACATTTGGAAGATTGTTTTAACAAAAATCACCTTAATGAGTGTTTTTCGAGCCCTTTTGATGTCTAAAAAGTGATTAATACCTAACGATTAAATGAGATTTTTGAATTATGACTCGAAAAAGACTCGCAAAATGATTCGAAACTGATCAGAAGAATGGGTTAAGAGCGGCTCTTTAAGAAGAGTCGCGGCTAGGGTACCATTTTCTCTCGACAAAAGTAACATTTGTGTTCAGAAATCGAGTGCATTTATGACTAATTTGATCAAACCGAGGACTCGAAAACGACTCTAATGTGATCAAAAATTTCATAAAATGTTTGCTGGAGAGAAAGTGGTATCCAAGCTGCCATTCTTCTGGAAGAGTCGTTTTTAACCCGTTCTTATGATTACTTTGGAATCATTTGCGAGTCGTATTTCAATTAATCACTTTTTGAGCATATGCATGAATCATTCTCGAGTCTTCTTTAAATCGCACATCATGATAAAAATCTCTTTTAAGTCATTAAAAGGGCTAGAAATAGAATCATCAAGGTGATTTGTGTTGAAATGATCTCATAAATGCTGGGTGGGTTACTCCCAAGTTCTCAGATGAAGTTTTACACACACTACAAACACTACCTCATAGATCAGCGGTCGGCAACCGCACCTTTCTTTATTCTGCCTCAAAAGCAATAAAAGACTATACTATACTGTACTATACTACACTATACTATATACTGTCAATTAAAGCTGGCATTTTGTTTGATTTTGCTGGTATAGAGCACGGTGGATAAATACCAGGTGAGGTGAGGTCTTCAATGTTTTCATTTCTTAGAGGTTGTACATGAGTGAGTGAACAAAATTGAGTTGTTCACTAAACTGAGCAAGGGAACATGTTCTTCTTTAATTGTACTTCGTTTGTTGAGTGAGAGTTGTTCAGTCGCTCTTGTTCTGTGAGTTGTTCGGTGAGTCTTGTTCATTTAGAGCTGTTCAGTCGCTCTGGCTTTGTGAATTGTTCAGAGAGTTGTTCAATACCTTGTTGAGTAACTAAGTAGTTCAGTGAATTGTTCAGTAAACTTATCAGTGACTGTTCACTTAGGGTCGTTCTCTCATGTTTCTGTTTTTGCAAATCAAGGTTTATTTAGGTTAATTCGGTAACTTTTTAGCGGTTTTTATGCTTCGCATTTCTGCTTGTTGTTAATGTCTGTATTAAGCAACCTTCTGGTAAGACAATCTCGTCCATTTTTTTGTTCAGAAGGTACAAAGGTACGACATGGATCATAAAAATGCGAAATGTAAATACCTATAATTGCAGCCTTACTTTAGGTTGAAACTCACAAAGCAATCTTAGCGGCCACCTCAAAAGCCAGCACTCGGCTGCTGTGGAACTGGTTGTCTGACAGAACAACAACAGCGAGAACTCTGACGTTGAACAACTGATCAACTGAGCAACTCTCCTTGGAAAAAAGAACAAGTGAACATGTTCAGTGAAATGAACAACCTTTTCCCAACACTATGCTGGATGCAGCTGACTGTCTTATTTGAGTCTCTTGTTTCCTTTCATTCCGACTAATCCAAAATATTTTGCATTTCCAAGAAATCCAACTTATGGCTGTTGGACTATTTACACTAGTGCCATTTACTCAAGTACAACGAAGAAGAACAAAAAGAGAAAAAGTAAATCTTATGGAGATTACCAAAGACTCAAGAATTCACAAAGATGAGTAACGGCCATACAAGTAAATGGCAAGGGGAAATTTTCATGTGGACCATGTTACAACCAGGGATGCAAACCGTTTCTGATCCGAACCGAACCGGAACCGAACCGCTAATTCCAGCTGATAAACCGAACCGGTGTCCCTTCAAAAATGCTGAACCCAACCGAAACCTACAAATGGAAACGGTTCGGCTTGGTTCATTTCACTGACGAGTCTCAAGACTTACAAATTTTGGAAATTTTAATCGAATTGCTACGATAAGTCCTTATCGATGCCGGATTTATGAAACATGTGATCCCGTACACCTCCTGCAACTCCGCACAAAACTCTAAACACTTTCAACACTTTCAAAACAGGGAGCGAAAGACAGTTTCAGTTCTGTTTTTGCTCAATTCTGTTTTGCTCAGAGCAAAGACCGCATTTTTCGTTCCTGTTTCTCACACTTCCGAAGTGTTTTTTTGCGTATGTATATGTGGTTGTGTGTTGCGCTCGTGTGTGTCTTTGTATAACGAGCGTCACACATACAAACAGCCTACCAAACGGCCAAACCAAAAAAAATCACTTTTCGTAGATATTAATTGTGTTCTGGTCTTTTAGTGAGCGCTCGCTCAAAACAGTTGCTGTCGGAGGTTGTCGGATGACAGAATCGTTTGTTAGGTCAACCGAAAATATGTAACAGAAAACACATGAGGTGCAAAAAAAAAGAGTTCCGCTCAGTGAGAGAACGCTTGTGCTGCGTTTGTTTCTGTTTTTTACTGAGGCTGCTATGCTTAATATGCTTGTCCTAAGTCAACATTCTTTCTTTGTAAGTTGCTAATCGATTTGTTTGTGTATCTTATCGAGGTGACGAGCTTCTTCACATTAATCCAACTTTGGACAGGAGTACAGCTTTTAAAGTGATATCATTCAACTATTCTATTCAAATGTTCTCTAGGATCTCAATTTAGATATCATTATATTTTAAATATTGAAACAAAAAACGCTATAGGTGAGCTTTAGCATTCTCTGAGAAACTTTCGATATTTTATGGATTAGCTAGACCTTGGTACAACAAAGCTGATTTTTTTGTGGGTACTGAGCTTTTGTACCAAAGCACAAACGTTTTGCGTACTTGTTGAGTACTTTGCTGAGGGCGCACACAGTGAGCGCCTTGTTATACCATGAGCTAGACCAAATAGAGTTGGTTCAAACAAATCATACCTCTAAAAACCAGAACTAATACTTTATAATATGTTCGAACCCAACGGACCTAACTTTATTTTACATTAAATAGTATGTCCCACCTAAGTTTATTATTTTTAAACTTCTGCAGCTTCAAAAGTCCAAGAAAATTACTTTCTGAACAGATTTAAGGACATTTCTGAATGTTAGACTTTAGAATGGGCTTATAGGGGGCGATCCTGGAACAAAAATAAGTTGTCGACATCATTTTAGATTTGCCGCAACGTCAAAAGTACGAAAAAATGACTTTCCGGGCAGATTTCAGGGTTAATTGCGACGACATACTCAAGAAATAGGGTGAAATTAAGGGCGATCCAAGAAAATAATGGAGTTTTTGAAACGTTTCGAAATGCTTTATCTTCGAAAACTTCCGGAAAAATAACTTTCGGCGCAGATTTTAAAGCAATCTGGGTCTACTTATACTTAAGAAAGGTTTTAAGGCTAGAGACTCGACAAAATAAGGGACGATCCTTGAATAGAAATGCGATTTTGGCAACTTTTCGGACTGACTTACCTACGAAAGTCTGAAAAAAGTAACTTTCCGAAAAGATTTCGGGACGTTATCCTTAAGTACAGGCCTTAAGGGTTGAGATTCGAAGGAATTAAGAGCAATCCTAAAAATAAGTTTTTGTCATTTTTTTTAAACTAATATTAATTTCAAAAGTCCATAAAAATATCGGGTTGTTATACTTAAGGATAGGCTTTAAGGTTAGATATTTGTCAGATTTTCGGAATCCAAAAACATAAATTTCGTTGCGAATTCCTTTCCGCACAGATTTGAGGGAAGACTGGGATTCATTAAAATTATAATTAAATAAGACTTAACCACTGAACCGAACCGAACCGAAACCGAGGTTCAGTTATCTTCAAAAACCATGTAATAAACCGAACCGGTGGTTTAAAAACTGTGTGAACCACTGAACCAGTCCCTATTTCCGATCGGTTGGCATCCCTGGTTACTACTATAGCAGGCAACACACTAAACTTTTACGCACTGAGCTGAGAGCGCACAATGAGCTTTCCCGTACCTTATCATGATGTGGACCAGGGGCTGGATAAAAACACAATCACGTTTTGGCATTGGTATGTGTGCGCATCAACAGCAGGCTGTATCTCTCTCTCTCTCTCTCTCTCTGACAATTGATTGAAGTTGAGAGCTTTACATTGCGACGAGCTTATACTGTCTGTGTGACGACAACGCTGACTTTGAGAGTTTACCTGTGCCCAGTAGTAGAAAGCGACGTGCCGACCCCTGATGTGAACCTTCGATCTTACATGTGAGAGCGAAGTCTGTTGAGCTATCTTTGACACACACACATGTAAAATCGAAGCTTCACATCAAAAATTTCCCTCAAATATGCTGACATTCTCGTATATGGCCGTTCCTCATCTTGTTAAGCTCCATAGTCTTCAATAGACTTTCAATTACTGCAGTTCTAAACTTTTGCTAAAATTTAGTGTTGTCTCTCAGTGTTCAGCTCAAAGAAGAACTGTAAATACCTGGATAAAATCCCTCCAGATATTGCTCATCTTTGGGCTAGCAAATCTCCTCAGTTTCTCTGCTCTCAGAAACTGTTGCTCGCGCACTGCTCTTGTGTTTGGTGGGGTGTAGAACAGGAGGGAGGGGGGGGATACTATATTGCATTTAAACTTGTTTTGACCTTGTTTGCGACGCAGCTGCTGCTGCGGCTATCGGCCTGCACTTTGCGTGGGCGCACACTGTACCGTACACTGGCAGGCGGCAATATTGAGCATGCTTTATATACATATGTTTATGTGGGCTCTCTCACAGGTTGGTTGCAAGCGTGGCAGCACCAGCAGGTACTGTTATATTTTTAGCGCTCAGCTGGCGTCGACGTTGCTGCTGCTGCCAAATTGGCATGTGCTAAATTTTGTTGTTGTTGCCTTGACTAATGGTGCGGGGAGCAACTGGAGAGAGGAGGTCGAAAATATATTGTGTTTTTCTTTTGCTGTGCTCATTTGGGCTACTGGCTTTTGTTTTTTTTTTGTTGTTGTTGTCAACATATATTTATTTTATTTATTAATTTTTTTTTGTCATGCGCTTCGTCTGGTTTCGCACGTACGCTTGTACTTGTTGCTGTTGTTGCTGCTGTTGTTGTTTGGGGTCACGTCATGTTGGGCTCTCTCGCTCTCTGTTACTGCCTTTTGGCCAATTAGTCATAGCCCGTACGGGAGAACCTTGTTTATGCCCACGTGAGCTGCTCTCGCGCTCTCTCTCTCTCTCTCTCTTTGTCTTTGCAAACACACGCCAAATGCAAACTCTCTGCTGGCGCTCTCACGCTGGTCGTCGTGTAAAACAAAGTCAATGAACTTTGTACGCATTTTTGTTGCTTTTTCCCTGCCCGTTTTATATTATTACTAAATTTTTTTTTGTATTTCTTAGTTGTTTTTTTGCGCCTTTCTTTTATGCTTTCTTTTGCACTTACAACATTATTTTCTTTTACTTGGTAATATTTGGACAGCTGGCTTTTCTTTCTTTCTGTTTGTTGTGTGTGTGTGTTTGTTGTTGTCTTTTCGTTCTTGCTCTGGCAACAGCTGAGAGCTGAGGCAATGCACTTACATACACACGTAGCTACCTAATGCATTGGTCAAGGGGAAGGGTTGAAAAGTCAGCGGAGGGTGGTTGGCCAAAGCTTTGCCCGGAAAATTCTATATTTGTCCCAGGGCTCTAGCCTGGGCGAGCTGTGCTGTTCCCCTGACAAATACCAGAAGGTGGGTTGGGTGGGTGGTTGGTTGGATGGCGCTGCTGCGCGCAACTGCAGTTTCCAGAATTTAACGACCGTCATAAATGAGATGGACGCCAGGAATGCAGACGTGATCAAATCTTGCTCTTATAATTTTATCAATTTTTTCCACCAACTGATTTTCTTGTTTGAAAGCCGCGCTCTTTTAATTCTTTGATTAGTCCTATATTAATGGCTCTTTTTTTTATACAATTAGCAAAGTTAACCCAACACTGTTATATTGCATCACCCAAATTCTTGTCTAAGATCTTACTCTTATACCATATTAAGCTCTCTCCCTCTCTTTCAACATAACAATAAACAGCTGTTTGTCTCCCTTACAGTGCTTAGAGAGCACACAAAAAAATGTTGAATATAAACAACCTTAGGCATTTGAAAGCATTTTTATTTACTATTGTTTATATCCATTACCCCAGTGGAATGCAATTCTTTCAGTAGTTTTCGCTTTAAGCCAGCGATATTGTTTTGTTATCGTATTCTCACATCCCTTTTGAGTTGTGAGAAAGTTTTTTGTTTATGACGTTTTTTTTTTTAAATTGCGAGGGCGGGAGGGGGCGTGGCAAAAAATTAAAATAAATTTTATCTGCCTGCAAGTATAAGAAGCTTTTGTACCATACATGTCAAAACTCTATCTCTTACCATCTCTGACAGACTGACAGACGGATAGACGGGCATGGCTATATCGACTCGGCTGTTAATGCTGATCAAGAATACATACATATAAATACTTTATGGAGTTGGAGTTGCTTTCTTCTGGCTACACAAACTTAATATACTCTTTGTACAATACCCATTGCATACTTATGGGCGGCACAAAATGTTGTCATTTCAAGCACATGTATTCATAGCGGTATATTTCAGGGATGCAAACCACTCCGAAATAAGGACTGGTTCGGTTCAGTGGTTCACACAGATTTTAAACCGCCGGTTTGGTCCACTTAATGGTTTTTGGAGCTAACTTAGCCGCGGTTTCGGTTCGGTTCAATGGTTCACTCTTTATTATTTATATATTTTAAGAAGGGCTATTTCCGTTTTACTTACGAAATTCCATTCTTAAAAAACGTTTGAATAGCTTTAAAATCATTATAAAAATCGTATATTCGGCTCCAGAAGGATTTATCTTTCACTGTCAAATAAGTCGGATTGCTGGATCGAACGAAAGAAATACGTACCGCGCCCTTACAAACGTTTACTATCGTTTAGAGCAGAGGGAGGCAAAAATACATTCACATTTTTTTCATTGGTGTGTGTGAGAGCAGCGCAAAAATTCTCTCTTCAGTAGCAACACTGCGTCGCGGCGTAACACGACGCAGCGGCGCTTGACAGCTTATATGAAGCTGCCGGCCCCTGGTTTAGAGCAACGGTCGGCACGGCCCTATCCCGCTCATGCACAGTATAAACCAGTGTTCCCCAGCCATGCCCCGGGGGCCGAACATTTTCGGCAACTCACATGTATGGCCAGGCTGCCGAGTCGTCTCACACTGAAAATTTTCAGTCGATGTGCGTCGGTCGAGCCTACGGCTTTGCCTACGCTACCGCAAAAACTATATGCTACTCTGCATTTGTTTATATTTTTTGTTATTTATTTTTTAAAATCTAGAACGTCTTTATAATCTTCGGGTTAATCTTTCTTAGAAATTACACAAAACCAGATTTGTAAATCACAAGTAAAAAAAAGATCTGTCAAATCTTAATGAACCGAACATCTTTTAAACTACACCCCAACAATAGCCGTTGAAGAGTATGCGATGCGTTAATACACTTTCAACCGAAATTGATGAAAGATTTGAGGATTTAAACCAAATCGACTGGCTAATTTCAATTTTCAATAATCCCCTTGAAACTGAAAACTCTTAATTAAAAATCCCTGAGAGATATTTAAATAAAGAATCTCAATACAAATATATCCATCCACAAAAAAGGCAATGTTAAAACTTTATTCGATGTTCACAACGACTTAAATTTGTGAATCTACATTTTCTACCATGAAAATAATTAACACTAAGTAACAGCCATTTAGAAGATCTTTTACGTATTAAATGTTATCCGGGAGATAAAGAAATAGATGCAATATTGAAGTCTATAAATAGTCCAGAATAAACCTAAATATTTTTACAACAATAACCCATTTTAGCGCAAATTCAACAATAGCCCACTAATCACGCTCTTACTCATAATTTTGCGCAGTGCCATTCACACAAAACGATAAACAAAAACATTTTTAAAACAATAACTCATTTTGCCGCAAGTCCCACAATCGCCTCCCTGACTTGCTCCCAATTTTGCGCAGTGCAAGGCACACAATACATTCACACATTTTCTCTCCTCTCTTCTTGGGGAACCCTGGTTTAGAGTAATAATCTCCAGCTGAGAAAACAGAGCACTAAATCATTGCACGTTTTTTAAACATTTCTAAATGCATTTTATGCCATTTAAAATTAAAAACTCAGCATTTGTAAACTCCAAATATTCGTTTTAAAAAGAAAAAGAAAATATTTAAGATGCAAAATCTGGGTCGAAACGTTTTTAAATGAAAAAATATAAAAATTTTCGTTTTATGTTGTTTTCTCAGTGTAGAGAGTCGATAAAATATCCCAAAATTACAGGTATTATTGTCTAAAGCTAGGCGCTTTACGTCTTGAAACTCGTCATTGAAGTGAACCGAACCGAACCATTTTTATTTTCGGTTTTTGGTTCGATTCAGCATTTCTAAAAACCCACCGGTTCGGATTCTGGCTCGGCTCACGAGTGCAAAAAAAACAGTTCGGTTCGGCTAGTGTGCGCGACCGCTGTGCAAGAGGTCGTGGGTTGGATCCTTTTTGAATTTCTTTTTGAATAAACTTGCATACCCGGACACCCCTCACTGCTGTTGGCGCCAGCTTTGTAAAAGGTGATTTTTAAGAGCTATAGGAAAGTTTAAAAAAAAAAAAAACACATAAAATTCAGAAAAATGCATGAAATTTTTATTTGAATCGATAGTACGGTCGGTCCATATAATTTAATGTTTGAAGATTATTTCATTCAAATGTTGACCGTGACTGCGCCTCAAATGGTCCATCCGCTTAGTCCAATTTTGGCATACTCTTTCCAACATTTCGACCGGTATCTCACGAATAAATGCTTCAATGTTGTCTTCCAATGCGTCAATTGAAGCGGGCTTGGCTTGTATAGACATAGTTTAAATACAAAAAAATATTTTAAAGGGGTTAAATTAAAAATTAATAAAAATTAACACGTGAAATAAAATGTTCACCGATCTCGCCTCTCAATAAGTTCATTTTTACGCGTGCCTTGTGGCATGTGGCACCGTCTTGTTGAAACTACATGTCATGCAAGTCAATCTCTTGCATTTTGGGCAAAAAAAAAGTTGGATATCATCTCACGGTAGCGCTCACCATTCACAGTTCCGTTACGATTCGCATCATATTTAAGAAGTACGGTCCAATGATGCCACCAGCCCATAAACCGCACAAAACTGTGACTTTTTCTGGATGCCTTGGTAGCTCTTGCAATGCTTCTGGCTGATATTCACTCCAAAATCGACAATTCTGCTTATTTACGTACCCATTGAGCCAAAAATGAGCTTCGTCGCTGAACACAATTTTTCGGTAAAAAAGTGGATCTTCGGCCAACTTTCCAAGAGCCCATTCAACAAAAATTCTACGTTGCGGTAGGTCGTTCGGCTTCAATTCTTGCACCAGCTGTATTTTGAAAGGCTTCACACCTAAATCCTTCCGCAAAATTTTCCACGTTGTTGAGTAACAGAGGCCCAATTGCTGCGAACGGCGACGAATCGATAATTGATGGTCATCATTAACACTGGCCGATACAGCTGCGATATTTTCTTCAGTTCGCACTCTACGTAAGCGTGTTGGTGGTTTAATGTCCAACAATGTAAATTTGGTGCGAAATTAAGTCACAATAGCCCGAATTGCCGCTTCAGTGGGTCGATTAAACTGACCATAAAATGGAAGAAGCGCGCGATGAACTTTCTTAACAGAGCACGCATTTTGATAATAAAATTCAATAATTTGCAAGCGTTGTTCGTTTAAGAGACGATTCATGGTTAAATTATAGACCAAACTGAAGATGTTTGACAGTGAAACAAAACACAAAACTTGCGTGAGCTGTTTAAACCAGTGTTGCCAAAAAGATAGTAGCTAAAAAATCACCCTTCAGTATAGATCCCATAGAAAAGTAAGGTCCAAAAAGTAGTCTTAGTTAGAAAAATTTTTTTGTTTTCAATGGAAGCTGCAAGGGTACCAGTACCTGCTAAAAATCAATTTTTCTATGAAAACTGCAATATTCTATTACTAGAAACCCTTAGCCAATCTGATCAAACCCAGCCAGGGGGTTTCTACTATCATAAGTAGCTTTGAAATTTAGTGGGTCTTGTTGGTATCAAAAAAATGTTGTTGAAAAATGGTTCACAGTGTTATCGATGTGTCCCAATTTTGGGAGCTTTATTTAATAATGATTGTGGCAACTAAATCGTTCCTAAAAGTTGTTTTACTTCAATTTAAATGATGCGACTGTGTGAAAAAATACCGAAAATCCATTTCTGTTCTCAAATTGCTTGTAATTTCGCCGAATCTAAACACTTAAGAACTGAGAGGAAAGTTACTTTAAAGTTACTTTTTGCAAAAAGTTAATTTTCTAGACATTTAAGGTTAAAAGCTATCCGAAGAAATGAATAAATAAATTGCCCGTTACTCTCCTCCAGCCTTAAGGCTGGGAAATTCAACGGAAGCTCGAAAAAATCGAAAAACCCATTTCGGGTCTTAGTTCCCAATGTGAACATTCCTTAAATCTGGAAAGAAAGTATCAAGCTCTGTTTATTTCCATCGAGATTTATAGGAATAAACTTGCTAGATATTATATATAAAGCTTTTCATAACAATTTGGTTTCATAATTTTGTAGTTTAGGGTAGTTTAGGAATCTCCAAGTTGCTTTCTTCAGTGAAATTTCCATTAAATAAACCCTTCCTTTGGAGTTTCAGCGCCCAAAAGCAGGCAACAAAAATGGTGCCAATACAAGAAAAATGCAAATCCATTTCGTCGCTCTCTCTTTCTCTCTCTCTCAGTTGTTCCTATATGCTAATACCGACACATTTACAATGTTGTAAGTTTTGCTTTTGCTATTGGATCAAATCTCGTCTGACCATTTGCTTTTGGCAAGTCGTGCGATAAACTCTTGAATCCTAATGTCACAGCAAGAATCCAACGAATTGATTGTCGAGTTGTTGGGCCATTTGAATACGTTGCTAACTTTGCTACTAAATCCACCACAGCAACAGTCCCAGTCGCCCAAAAAGAAATGGATGTATCGTCATTATGGTCAGGGTATGAGTGTGCTTGCACACGTGTGTGTGTGTGTGATTCTTTTGTGACCACAACGTTGTCGCTGCGCTGTGTTGCAGCCACGTGCGCTGTGTCATCACGTGGCGGTCAAATGCAAAAACGGGATGTAAATTAAGTTGCGGAGGGAAACACCCCCAGTATTTTGCATAACCCAAAAACCAACCGACTAAACCAATGGAACAAGTGAAGGATTATAAATGGTGCACAGACAAATGGGGTGCATTTTGCTTGAAAATGAAAATTATGAAAATTGTGAGAATAAATTAGTTTCTTACTTTTAACGAGGCTACACTCGGGGGAAAAAATGAAGAAATTTGTGCTCATTTAGCAAAATTATTCAGTGAAATGGTTCCAAAGAGGGTCCAACTTCAAGCCCATAACATTCTTAAGCTATTCCCAACTTGTTCTTGAATCGAGACTTTTAAATTGAATAAAATAATTCTGCATACATACAAAGAAAACTATAATTGTGGTGCAGTAAGCTACGACAACTCCATTAACAAAGTGTTCAAACAAGTTGGGAATTTTAAACCGTTAGATCCAACTTAATAAAGTCTGTTTATACTTCGAAATTGTTAAACACCGGATAAAACTTAACTGCAGAGCTCTAAAATAACCATCAGCATACATATAGGACAGACTAGATGAATCAGAATGGGTCCCGGTCAAAACACTTTTAAAATTTGTTAGCTTTTTAAAGAGCAAAATGCACGTATTTGGTCTTTTTATTGTTGTGTTGTATAGGCTATGAAAAAGAGCAAGATATGGGTATTTCTACAGCACGCACGTGACAGTCGTACGCCTTCATTTACCTGCTTCATAAAGAAACGCAAAGAAAAATTGTAAAAAAAATTTGCCCATAATGGGGTTTTTGAATAGCCTTTTCGTAGCACTATATTAAGTTGAAGAAAGAAAGGTCTCAAGTTACTGGCAGATAAAAAAGCAGATACGTTTTGTGACAAGATATGAAAGTGGGTTTTGTTTGCAAAATTCTGCGAAACCCGTTCGGACTTCTTAATTTAGCTTTTTATACGCTTGCAAAGGGTTTAATAATTTTTCCCAGAAGTTTGCAACGCATATAAATGTTCATTTCCGACCCCATAAACTATATATATTCCCTGTCCTTCTATCTGTCTGTTTCTACACAATCTAGTCTCTCAGTTTTAGAGCTATCGAGCTGAAATTTTTCACAGAGTCTTCATTCTACTGCACGCTGATAATACGTCGGAACCGACAGGATCGGATGACTATATCTCCTAGCTCCCATAGACATACCCTTGCAGACGGTATTATAAAATTGTCCGGAAGTTTGTAACGCATTTAAGGAAGCATCTCCGACCACATAAAGTATATATATTCTTGATCAGCATGACGAGCTGAGTTGATTTAGCCCTGTCCGTCTGTTTCTATGCTATCTCCTCCGTCAGTTTTAAAGCTTTGCACGAAGTCTTTTGGTATAAGTACGCTGCACATTTGTCTGAACCGGTCGGTTCGGATGACTATAGCATATAGCTGTCAAAGGAATGTTCATAAATGAACATACAACCCTCGCAGACGTTACAAAATATGATTCCACTTGAAAGGGTCGCGCTTAGGTAGATGACTAGAAGTCCCCGTCTCACACGCCTGCAGCATACATATGGTGCGAAGCGACCACAAGCAAGGATTGATAATTTGTTATCAGCTCAAGATAATTTGTAGACAAGTAAATTGATGCGCAAGAAAGAGAGGTAACATAAGTACATAAGAGATACATAAGAAATAAATGAGGTTCATATGTTGAACAAGGACAAGAAGAATTATAAATATAAATGTAAAGAGAGTTGTCTCATATCCTAATACATAAGTTAGACTATAAAAGCAGCGACTAAAATGAATAAAGATCAGTTCCCAACAGTTCCTTCTTCCTTCTTACTTAGGGATTCGGCAATTGTGCGAACGTTTCAATAGATTGATGAGCTGTACCATCTGCTCTTCAGTTTAAAGAATATGTTGCTCAAAGGAACGATTGGTCGAAAAACTAGTTTTAGTGAGAAACACTTTTTTGTTTTCAATTGAAACGCCTCCAAACTTCGTATTTCTTAGTTTACTATGCTTTTTCATGATTCCACCAAATTTGGTCGAAATCGGACATCTATATAGTATAGCTGTCATAGAAAAGTAGAGTCTGAAATATAGTCTTAGTTAGAAAAACTTTTTTTGTTTTCACGGGAATTGTCCTCAAAATTTGGCATCTGTTTGTTTTGTATGCTCCCACACGGTTCTACAAAGTTAGGTCAAAATCGGATGACTATAGCATATAGCTGCAGTACGAATGATCGGTCGAAAAAGAAGTTCTAGTGAGAAAAACTTTTTAGTTTTAATAGGGATCGCTTCCAAATTTCGAAATTAACCGTTTGTTATGCTCTTCCATGATTGCACTAAGTTTGGTCTAAATCGGATATCTATATAGTATAGCTCCCATAGAAAAGCATGGTCCGAAAAGTAGTCTTATTTAGAAAAACAAACTGCAAGGGTATACATAACTTCGGCCGAGCCGAAGTTATTTTTTCCCTATTTTTATGCCAGAGGTACACAGAGTATAATAAGTTATTGCAAAAGTATGTAACAGCCAGAATGAAGCATTTCCGACCCTATAAAGTATATATATTCTTGATCAGCATCAACAACCGAGTCGATTTAGCCATGTCCGTCTGTCTGTCTGTCCGTATGAACAAACAGAAAAGTAATATTAAAAATCGGATGAACGTTTTTAGAGTTATAAGGAAAACAAACAATAATGGGCAGCACCTGTCGCCACGCAAACAAACAAAAAACAAATAACTGTAACAAAAAATGAGTCTGTTCTGTTTGCGTTCGTGAGAGCAAACTAAACGTAAGCGAAATGCTCTCATCTGATTGCGCAAAGGGACGGAACGATATGCAACGAGCGCGATAGTTCGGAACGTTTCGCTCATTTGTTTTGTATTGTTGTTGTTTTTTCTTTCTTCTTTCCTCAGCTTTGTTGTTTTGTTCCGAAACGTTCCAGCAGTGCAGTTTGGGAGACAATATCCAATGTCGTTTGCGCTCTTCGGCAAGATAATTATTTTTTTTCCTCCTATAGTAACAAAACATATGAATCGTTTCTTAGCTTTCGCGAACGGTTCGTTAAACGTTTCGTTTGTTTGCCCGCTCTGCCTGTCGCTACGGTGATGGGCAGCACTTCACAGGTACTGAGTATGTTATAGTCGGGCTTGACCAACTTTCTTTCTTGTTTTTAAGTGATATTATGCTGGATAGTTTATTATAGGCTATTATTAATAATAATATCACTGAAATGGGTGATCCTTGCGGTATTCCATTATGCAGCGCATGCTCATATAGTTTTTTATATAGTTGAAAATGTTTGGACCTATTTTCCATTCGTAAAGTTGGTTCAATATGCCATGGATGCCTACTCTGTCAAAAACTTTAGAGAAGTCTAAAGAAATGATAGAGGTGTGGCGTCTTGATGAGAGTGACTTCGTTATCAGATGATCTACATAAAGTAGATTATCAGTAACGGACTTTCCTTGCTTGAAACCTAGTTGGTTTGGGTGGATAAAGTTGTTGGTGGTGACGAACCACCAGATTTTTTTTTTGGCTACAATTGAATAAGGGATATTGGTCTGTAAGAGTTAATTGAACTTTTCTATGTGTTGGGTTTTAGTATGGGTATTGTTACGCTAGTTTTGTAAGTTAGTGGTAAGTAGTTTTCAAAAATATTGTTAAAATGGACTTAAATTCTTTGTTTAAGTTTTGGGGCGCAATTTTTAAGCATTTGGAAGGATATGCGCGGATCGCAGCTCTATCATAGTAAGTTTTTTTTTTCAATATTTTGGGCAGTTAGGGATGAAGTGTTGTTTGTTGGTCGACAAATTGTTGTGTATTTACAACTGGAGAACTCTGGTGTAAAGTTAGCATCTTTGGAATCATTCATATAATAGACAAAGACTCGAAACAAAACCTAAAGTTTTATAAACTGGTTTGCGAACCGAATCTTAAGCTTGAGAAAGGTTTCGAACCGCTGAAGTGAACATTCCACAAACTTTTGAAGTTTTGAAGCTTGTGGCTAAAGCTGCTCTTAGACTTTTTCAGATATCTAGAGATAGTCGGTTGTTACATTTCTCTAAAGAGAAACTCTTATTAAATAGAACCTGTCCTTTTTCATCAAAGAAGGCTAAATTTTCGAAATATTTAGAGACATTTGTTTTGCTATTACTCGGCAGAGAATCATCTTAGAGTTATATGACAAGTGTAAAGGCTGCTTAAACAGGCTCAGAGTCGTGTTAAAATAACTCGCAATTTCCATTGCATACTATTTTGGGTTGAGAAATGGACATTTTGTATAAGTACTTGAAGTCAGAACGCGTTTTCTACAATTTTTCTTAGAACATTTGTTCTGAATCCGTTTGCTTCCCAAGATTAAATGATTAAATTTAATAAAGGTGGACAAGATAATCTGATAAATATGATTTCAGTTTGGTGTTCACCTCCCCATTAACTCTTCTCTTCCCCCGATCCCCCCACAATTTGATTATTTGTGCTTGTGGTTGCTGTGGCAATGCGGCAACACACGTGCCAGTGAAACCGCAATAACAATCATTTTCGCTGCTGCCGTCGCTGATTCTGCTGCTGTTGTTGATTTGCGTTGTTAGCAACAATTTGGATAACAAATTTGCAAATTGAAATATACATTTTCCTAACGAATTGCAATTAACTCATCCGCACACTCACACACTCACCTACTACTTAGCCACCCTCCCACTCACCACCACCCACTACTCATCTCCCCCTCTCAATTAAGTTGGGCTCTGATTTCGATTTAATTTGCTTGTGTTTTGTTTGTTGTGTATTTAATCCTCATTTTCTGTTTTGTGTTTTGTTGTTTCGCTTATTGTTTTGACATGGGTAAATGTGGGCATTATTATTGGGTACAGTGAAAACCGCCTATGGGCAAAGAATGTGAGAAACTTTTGCTAGATAATAATAGAGAGGTTAACTCTAATTATTATACATTGAGTGTACCTACTTTTTTTCAACCTAACATGTGTAAGTAAAGCTATGCAGAAAGGTCCTGTATCCAGATGTAAATTAACGAGAAGTAAAATTAAAATTCTGCTTCAAATTTTGTATGAAAATTTTACTCTACTTCTCGTTAATTCACATCTGGATACAGACATGAAGAAAGCACTTGGAAGAATGAATTAATTACACATTGTTCCTCTTATTGGAAAATTGAAACTAAAACAAGAATGCAGAAAGGAGGCAGGAAACAATTGAAACAAATGTAGAATCACAAAAAAGGAAACGGAAAAATGACAGTAAGAAGTAAGAACGACGGAAAGATAACAGAAGGAGGGAAGCAAGAATGAAGAGAGACGTACAAAGATGACAGAATAGGAATAAAAAGAAAGGAAGCTATAAAATAGAATGGAAGAGAGTAACAAATAAGAAAGTAACGACAACGAAGGACGGAAAAACGAAAATAAAGGGAGTGAGGAATGAAGGAATGAAGAGAGAAGGAAAGAGGGAAATATGAAAGAAGCAAGAATGAATGCTGGAAGGAAGAGTGAATGAGGGAAGAAACAAGGGAGGAAGGAAAGAAGTAAGAAGGATGGAAAAATGAAGGAAGGAAGAATGAATGAAGGAAGGAAGAGTGAAGAAGGGATGGAAACATGAATGAGGGAAGAATGAAGAAAGCAAGGCAGAAAGGATGGAAAAATTAATGAAGAATGAATAAAGGAAGGAAGAAAAAATGAATGAAGAATGAATAAAGGAAGGAAGAAAAAATGAATGAAAAATGAATAAAGGAAGGAAGAAAAAATGAATGAAGGAAGGAAGGAAAATGATGGACGGAAGAATGAAGCATGGATGAAGGAATGAAGGTTGGAAGAATGAAGGTTGGAAGAATGAAGGTTGGAAGAATGAAGGAAGGAAGAATGAAGGTAGGAAGAATGAAGGTAGGAAGAATGAAGGTAAGAAGAATGAAGGAAGGAAGAACGAAGGAATGAAGAAACGAAAGAAAATTAAGTAAGAATAAATGAAGGACGGAAGGAAGATTGAAGGAAGAATGCAGGATGGAAGAATGGAGAAAGGAAAAATGACAAAAGGAAGGGAAAATGGAGGAAGGAAGATTGAATGAATGAATGAAGGACGGCAGGAAGGAAGATTGAACGAATGAAGGAAGAAAGAATGGAGGTAGGAAGAATGAAGAAACGAAGGAAAATAAAGGAAGAATAATTGAATGAAGGAAGGAAGAATTGAGGATGGAAGAATGGAGGAAGGAAGAATAAAGAATGGACGATAGAGGAAGGAAGAATAAAGAAACTAAGGAGAAGGAAAGAAGTATCAATGAATGAAGAACGGAAGAAATGTTAAACGAATGAAGGAAGAAGAATGGAGGAAGGAAGAATGGAAGAAGGAAGGATGGAAGAAGGAAGAATAAAGAATGGATGGATGGAGGAAAGAAGAATGGATGGAATAATGAAGGAAGAAAGAATGGAGGAAGGATGAATTGAGGATGGAAGATTGGAGGAAGTAAGAAAGAAAAAAATGAAGAAAGAAGGGGAAAATGAAGGATGAATGAATGAATGAAGGAAGCAAGGAAGATTGAATGAATGAGTGAAGGACGAAAAATTAAACGAATGGAGGAAGGAAGAATAAAGGAAGGAAGAATGGAGGAAGGAAGAATAAAGAATGGAGGGAAGAATGAAGGATGAAGGAATGAAGAAACGAAGGAAAATTAAGGAAAAATAAAATAATGAAGGAAGGAAGGAAGAATGAAAGAAGGATGGAGATGGAAGAATGGAGGAAGGAAGATACAATGAAGAATGGAGGAAGGAAGAAAGGAAAAATGAAGAAAGAAGGGGAAAATGAAGGAAGAATGATTGAAGGAAGGAATGAAGATTGAATGAAAGAAGGACGGAAGGATAAAAGATTAAAGAAATGAAGGAAGGAAGAATGGAGGAAGTAAGAATGGAAGAAGGAAAGAAGAATGAAAAAAAGGAATGAAAAATGAAGAAAAACAAGAACACAATAAACAGGAAATTATTTAATAAGAACGAACAGATAGATGAAGAAGGGATGAAATGAAGAAAAAAAGTAAGTGAAAAAGAGCAAAGGAAACTCAAAATAAGAAGAAAGAATATATGAAGGAAATGGGGAAAGCAATAAGGATGCAAAAATGTAACAAAAAGGAAAGAAAAATGCTAAAAAAGTGAAATGAAGAAGACAGTAAAGAAGAGGAAATGAAGGAAAAATGCCATGAGGAAGCTAAAAAGCAAAAAGGAAGATAACAAGAAAAAACGAACGAAGAAAGAACGAGAGGAATATGATGTGAACAGGGAAGCAAGGCAGACTGGAAAAAGGAGAAACTAAAAACACAAGGGTAAATATTAAAAACAGAACACTGAAGTAAAAGGAGAACCAAGTAGAAAGTGAGAAAGAAGGCTGAAGCAGGGGAAAGAGCAAAAGAAGAGTGGGAATAACAGGCAGGCCGACAGAAAATAGTGATACAGTCATAATCCCATATTAACTTGAGCAAAAGTTTTGCGGTTTCAAATCCGGTTTCAAAACGCAAAATATTTGCGAAAGAGAAACTAGGAGCATGGCTGATAATGTCAACATCACTGCAAAACAATAGAACATTTATTGCTGGAGATTAGTTTCAGAGTCACATCTCGTTAGTTGATTTACTCATGTCATACCGCCACACCCATTCGAATACCTCTTTCCCAGACTTATGATTTTTTTCTTTTTATTTTCTTTTCTTTTTTTTATTTCTGGGATTTTAGAGGATGAAAATTCCTCATCCAATTCAAACTCCCAATACCCCCAACCATCACAACAACAACAACCACCACAACAGCAGATAGCAACCACAGCAAAACTGACAGTTGGCAATCGCTATGACGTCTGCTCCTCCACGTCCACGTCAGCCTCCTCCACCTCCCCTGCATCCCCTTTTATGCTGCTGGCAGCGGCCTCGACAGCAGCAGCCGCGCCCACTGCTCTTGCTGCCGCTGCTGCTGTCACGCCCACAACCACGCCCGCCAACACTGTCACCGCCGCAACACTTAAGCATAAGCTGGTCGGCGGCAATTCGGGTTCGGATTTGCCCCGAAAATTCTATGTTTATGCAGCCGCCTCATCCACGTCCCCCACGTCCAACGGGACCAGTTTTACAGCACTCAGGCAGGCAACGGCGACAACTGCGCCAGCAACAAGCAAATCCTTTATCCCCCTCACCCCGCCGCCCATGCACAGTCGCAAAGTGATCGATCCACATGCCAGAATACGCTCCCACTCATTGTCCTCCCATAAAGTTTCAGGGGCGCAAACGCAGGCTGGTGTGATCATTGATACGCACATGAGTTATGTGGGCGCCGCCGCCTCGCGTGCAACAGCGGCAACATCAGCAGCCGTCAATCTACCCGCCAGCTACAGGCAGCTCATCACTGTCCAGCAGCAACAGCAACAGGCGGCGGTAGCAGCAGCAGCAGCCGCGGCAGCGGCAGCCGTATCCACTGTATCCACCTCGGCGCCAGTGACGGGATCTCAATTGACTGGAGCCGGTGGACGGCGGCGCACCATAAGCTCCAACAGTAATGGGTAAGTGCATGATAGTTGCAATTGGATTTGGATAATATTTTTGTTGGAATTTTTTTTACAGGGCGGGCACACGCGAAGTTCATAACAAACTGGAAAAGAATCGGCGAGCCCATCTCAAGGATTGCTATGACAAGCTGAAGAATGAGCTTCCACTGAAGGATGAGGACCGGAAGAAGACCTCCAATTTGACAATACTCGATAAGGCACTTAAATATGTCAAGGTAGGTGGCAATCAATCTCCTCGCTCTTAAGTGGCATCCTTTGTCTTCAAGAGACAGAGACAATTTTGATTTCTTGAATTCAATGCCAACTGCTCACAGCCAAGACTGAAAATAATGAAGCAAAACCGATTTGTTTAATAGTGGAACAAACCCATTGGAAGTAGGTTCCAAAAGGCAGTAAAATCCGAAAGAAGCTGCGAGAAGTTACAAAACATTCATTGATTGTTTTGGATTCCAAGTAGATTTGTCCCATGGTTCATCAACATAAGTCCATAATTGTCAATGTTAAGGCCAGATTTAGGTCATATAGTTGAAATTAGATTTTCTATTTCGGATAATACTCCGTCTCAAGGCTAAGTTTTGTCCATATTTGGCATTGTTGAAGCTGCGAAACTCCAAACTCTTAGCTTTGATTCTAATTTTTTATTATTGTTGTGTACTGTGCTCAGAGCAATACCGTAAAAGCATTTAAAACTATCTTTGGATTTGCCGACTTACCTAAGTGAGGAAATTTCATTCAAAATCTTCATTTATACATAGTTCTCCATCGTTAATTAGTAGCTTCCTAGTTAAGCTCAGTTCTCTTCATTAAAAACTTCTTTAGTAGCATCCGAAACCGTGCTAAGATAGGGCATATAGACAGGAACTGATGGTGGTAAACTCGTTCTCTCTGTATTCCTCGCTATTTTTACTTATTCAAAGTGGTTGGTAGCCGTCTCAAGGCCAAGAATATGGGCAGCAGCTTTTGCATACGCAGACAGAATGTTTCGACGGCCTCCCGGCACCTCTCATCAGTGAGCTTAGCTTTAAACGCTGACACCAACAGGCCGTGCTTTTTTTTACCTATTATTTCCGCGAGTAAAGGGTTCCAAGTATATCCAGGCTGATAAAAAGTCTGCTCTTCTATCATTCTTGTATGGGGCAAATTATTTACCTTTGAGATATACGGCCCTGTTCCGAATTCCGAGTCGGTTTTCGTGTAAACATTGTTTTTATATGAAAAGTAAGCAGAATGTCTGTGGCTACTAGATCAGGTCTTTTCTTTTTGACGAACTGAATCCACTTGGCATTGAGCAATCGGTTTCAGCTGCTTAAGCAATTCCGATTTTCGTCAAACCTAATCTAGTAACCGTTGAAATGCTTGTCACCTTCCATATAACATTGTTAAGTTTAAACTCTGAATGCAAACGTTTACACGAAAACCGACTCGGAATTCGGAACTGGGATGATAGTCAATATGTCTTTGTAGAAAATAGGAGTAAAATAGAAACAACAGCTCAGTGCCTAGTTATGTACTCATGTAACATCGAAATCGCCCTTTTCTCTCGCTCGAAGCTTTTGACCTATTGCTCTTGACACTTAGCTCTTGGCCCTGAGGTGAGAGCCAAGACTCGGGAGTCAGCAGTCGGCTCGTCAATCACAGCTCTTGGCTTCGAGATGCGAGCCACAGCCCTCGGCTTGCTATTTACATGTCAAAACCAGCTGAATCCGACTGCTAGTTTTATAAATGTCTAGCTCCCGGTTCTGAGCTGATACTCACACGCCGTCTGCTAGCTTCTAGCTCGCAATCCTCGGCTCTTAACTCTGAGCTCCGAATAAAAAGCTCTGATCCATTTAGTGGTCACAGCACTCAGCCTCAAGTCATGAGCTGAGAGCCGTTTGATGCTCCCAGCTCTCGATCTGCGGCTCTCGGCTCTCAGCAAGAGTCGTAAGCAAAATTCCAAACCGTGGTTCTGGTAGAGTCCTGAGCAGTGGTCGGCACAACAACAGACGCGATGTTGTTTACTGCTGAATAGCACCTGATTCATTCAGCTCCGCTTAAGTGACAGAGAGCAGGGCAACATGAGCTGAAAGCACATTCGCAGAGCCTTTTTTGTAGGCACGGTAGACAGCGAAGTGTCGAACACTGGTCTCGGGACGGTCTACAAATTTCTTAAATGAAAATACTTAATAGCAGAAGTTTTCCAGAAATTGTTAATTGTTATTTTTGACTTGTCTTCAACGTCCTTTAAATCATGCAAGGAAGCAGAAAATCATCTAAAGGATGATCGTTTTTCATATCCTTTGGATGATAATTAGATCCGTTGGATGTTTAAAAAGATATTAAAGACATATCCAGTACAAATGGATACGGAAATCATCCAATGGATATTCTTTAATATCCTTTTTCCTTCTGTTCTACTACTGGTGGTAATCACTACCTTATGACTTTACAAGTAAGTACTGCAGTGGGTACCGACAATAGTACTATTTTGCTACAGTTACAGTTTTCACTACTTTTTTCACCACTTACATATCGAAAAGGTGGAGATTGGTTACCTCCTAGGTCATGTCCAGCAAAAAAGTAAGCCCTGAAATGCTTTGCTGTTCGGTTATTCTGCGAATTCCTCTGGTTACTAGTAAGTACCGAACCCGAACTCAGCACCCATGTACTAGTGCAGCGTACTGAGGGGTATGTTCCGTTAATGAAATGATTGATATGATGTGGACGTTGACGTACAATGCTCCTCAGTAGTTTAAGTGGGTCATGCGAAACCCAGTCGAAGATTGTTACGACTCAGGCAAAAATGCAGCTCACCTCCCGCCCAAACGCAGCTGCCAACGTGTGACACGCAGGAAAGAAAAGTATAAAGTAATGTTAACTACGAGCTAAATAAGTTAAAATAGAGTTTTTTTTAAAGCAGGAAGAGAATGTTCCGAGTTGGTTAAGCGGTAGAATTTATTGTAATCAGCATAGAGGACACGAAAAGGATCATGCAAGGCATAGTTAGTAGTACAACGTTTCCGAGATAAGGACACAAAGTTACCGGAACATTGAGATTAATTTGGCTAGCCAACACCGATGAATTGCTTTCAATATTAATTAGTCTATGTATGAAGATTATACCAAGCATAAGAATACGGTTAAATAAGGATGGGAGATTGATTAAAAGTAGTCTACTAGAGTAAGATGGTAAACGGACCTCAGAATTCCAGTTTGCTCCGTTCTGTTATTTCTTGAAACAGAAACTGAACTGATAGTAATTTAAGTTGCTTCATCTTTTCATTGTGACAACTTGAAAACCATAATGAGAATGTGATTATCCCTGTAAAAAAAAGGGGTAAGTGTGGCTTACACTCACAAGGCATTGATGTGAAACATGCTGTATAAGATGTGCTCTGATTTTTACCTACTTGTGTGCATACTCGATACTCACAACTCGATATTCAGTACTCAGACCTTGATACTTAGTACACAGAAGTCAATATATGCTTAGAACTCAGTACTAAGGACTCTAGACTAAGTACTCGATACTAAATACTTGATACTATGTACTCGATACTCAGTTTTTGATACTAAAAACTCGATATCTGTACTCGATACTAATAACTCGATACTAAGTAAGTAAGATTAGCTTGTCAAGATGACACAGCCCCAAAGGGCCAAAGCCGAGCCTCTCTCAATCTCTTGGCTTGTGCGCTTCTAATTTTAGCACGAGAGAAAGGGACCTACAGTTTAACGCCGAATCCGAACGGCAGTTTTGAGAAGCTTTTCATGGCTAATTACTGCAATGCTGGCGCCAACAGCAAAGAGGTGTGGCCGGGTGTAAAGTTCTATTCAAAGAAAAAAACTTTTAATTAGATGTTCCGAGGCGGGATCGAACCCACGACCTCATGCCACCCGAAACTAAGTACTCGATACTTAGTATTTGATACTCGGTACTCGATTCTAAGTCAATACTAAATACTAAGTACTCGATACTAAGTACTCGATGGTAAGACTTAGATACTCAGTACTGGATTTTAAGTACTCGATACTAATTACTCGATACTAAGTACTCGATACTTAGTACTTGATACTCAGTACCCGATTCTAAGTACTCAATACTAAGTACTCGATATCAAGTACTCGATAATAAGACTTAGATACTCAGTACTGGATTTATAGTACTTAATACTCGATACTAAGTACTCAATACTTAGTACTTGATACTCAGTGCTCGATTCTAAGAACTTAATACTTTAAACTCGATACTCAGTGTTCGATTCTCGGTACTAAGTATTCGATACTCGATACTCAGTATTCGATACTCGATACTCAGTATTCGATACTCGATCCTCAGTATTTGATACTCAGTATTCGATACTTAGTACTCGAAACTGAGAAGTAGATACTCATCTCTCGGTACTCGAAACAAAGTACTTGACACAGTGTGCTCGAAACACAGTATACGATACTCAGTTTTCGATAATCAGCACTCGCAGATAACTCACTACTCGATATTCGATATTTATTACTCGATTCTCAGTACTCGATACCATATACTGTGGATACACAGTCTTCGATACTCAGAAAAAACTCGATATTTGATACATAGTTTTCGACACTCAGCTCACTACCCCTACTACCGTCAAACGTGACGCTAAAATCAAATTTGACTTCTACTAAAATCTTCCGTATCGAAATTAAAGATGTTTCACATTAAAAAGAAGGTTTTCTTTAGATACTTTTCGTTTGACCCACAAGTCTCTTACCTTTTTTTAACCTTGGACTAGGGAAATACTCTCAAGGTACGACACCAAAAGAATGTGCTGAAAAGAAAACAGTATGTAACCCTACTTATGGAACCGTATATTGGTCTTTAAAGTTTTTTGAAAGTTACCTAGAATCCCGTTATTTGAAACGACATAATATCAAAACATCCATTAACTAGACGAGCTTAGGTCGGGTTGGTGCACCCTTTTAAGGCCCGAAAGAGGAAGATACATTTTGGAAAAGTAGATGGTTAAGTGGTATTATTGAAGGTTCTCAGAAATCCATAACGCACATTTTCATCTCCGTAAGACAGTAATGGTTAAAATTAAGAAGCAGATTTAGGACTAGATATCGTTGACTTTATAAAATTTATCAAGTCTTGGCACGCAACTCAATTTGTTGTCCACTTTCATTGAAACTTCGATAGGTTGTCTGCTTTTAATAGCTCTTAAACAGAAGCTTAATGAGGTAGCTTGCTTAAAATTTACCCAGAAGTCTATTAACAGTTGGTATTTGAGGTTAAGAAAAATTTAAAAAGTCAAAATGGTCCGAGCTTGAAATAAGTTAAGGCTTAGAATACTTAAGAAGTCACTTTGTTGACTTTAATATAGTCTTCACCTGTTAAAATTTGTATATTGGTATTATTGATAACTTAATAAAGTGTAGCGTTAAGAAACATTCTTAAGCTAAATTTTAACCAAAACCTATCCGCATTTCAATTTTCCCTCAGCAATTATCGCAACGCGATCGTGAACTGGAGCTGGAAATGGAGCGTGAGGCCAAAAAGAAAATTGAACTGCAAAAGCGCTTGAATAGCCTTAAGAGGGATACGGATCAGAGCATTCCAGCAATTGATAAAGGTAAGAAGAAGAAAATAAAAGAAGGAAACTCAACTTGGCATCACATTTGCATGCGCAGCGGCTACATTGCAGAATGTAGATCAAGTTTTGCATACGCTTGAAAAGATTGCGTACACCTTCAGAACGGCCTTCAGCTTATGCAATTGGAGTTGTGGTCTTTTGTTTTTAGAAATTAAAATTATTTTTCATTTTCAATGCAGATGTCAATGAAGCCGTTTGCTTGGCAACCACATCATCATCATCATCATCAGTAGCAGCTGCAGCATCGAATGGAGGACGCCCTATACTCTTTGATGGCACCACTTCGCCCGTCTGTGTATCTGTGGTAAGTATTAAATGGGATCAATTATTTCAAATAGAAAGATTTAGAGTTTTTGTCAACTATACAGGGTGCTTTTTGCAGATAAAGTAGTTTAGATAGCGAAATTATATAAAAAAAAAGTCCGGTTTGTTTTCTAATGATTAAGTTTTCATCAAGCTATCAAATGGTTATGTCGAAAAAGAAGGAAGTTGCGTTTTTACCAAATATACAGGGTGTTTCTTGCAGACTTGTGCTCATAAATAGTTCGGGTTTGAAGCAGAAATGATTTAAGAAAGTCATTTTTACCTCCATAGATTTAGTTATAGTGCATCGGGGCGTATTAAATCCAGTTCATGTTGAAGACTTTGTAATGCTGTACAAGTTGCATTTCCAATTAGTTCAAGTTAAGTTTATTTGGAGGGCTCCAAAACAGGTTATGGGCATCGGTTTTCAAACAATTTGACTTTTGTTCTCTAATACAGGGTGCTAGGCATGCAAATGTGTGAGTTTAAATCGGTTGAAGTCTCAATTTTTAAATTGAAACCCTAGTACTGGGTTAATACAGACCTTATTTGCCTTAAAACAGGGTGCTTTTTCTTAAATATTTGAAACTCTCATTACTTATCAGTTGTATACTGCAGTTATGTAAAAGTGCTATTAAAAATCGAAAACAGGGCAACAATGTGTGTAGACTTAGTTTTAGGATCAACATAACTAAAGAACTCATCTAATCCACATGATCTTCCCTCTCTCTTATTTTGCAATTTCCCTTCTTTCTCTCATTTAGCTGTCCACCACTGTGCCAATAACGGCCATCTCACCTGTGATACAAAACAAAATCAACAACAACACCAACAACTCCAGCAACAACAAACACCACAGCACCATCACCTCTGGCAGTAGCAGCAGCAGCAGCACCAGCAGCTTTCCCCAACAACCAAATGGTGGAGCTTCTATTCCAACTTCTGCCGGTGGTGGTAGTGTCACACTTTTAAATCCCGCCGCCGCCGCAGCCGCTGTTGCCATGGGTCTACTTAAGAACAATTTGGCATTCTCACCCACCGCTGGCACCGTCGTTTCCTCCTCGTCTCAGCACAGCAGTCCAGCTGGCAGTCCTGGCAATGTTGTTGTTGCAGCCGCTGGTGTTGCCGGTGCAACCATCGTTGGTGGTGGTACAACACGTGGCTCACCCACGCCATCGACCCCATCACCATCGCCCAGCTCTTCGTCAAGCGGTGTCTCATCATCCGCCTCATTTATGGGCTCATCATCGTCCTCGTCATCCTCATCATCGTCCTCGTCGTCCAGTTCATCGTCCAGCTCCTCATCCAGTTCAGCGTCATCAGCCTCCTCCTCGCCACCCATGCAAACGACGACGACGACGCATCTGCTTGGTTCGCGTAGCGTTGGCCTGAAGTTTCATGGTGCTGCTAGCGGAGCGGCGACTGCATTAAATGGAGGGGCCACCCTTGTGACGGCCACAGTGCCAGGATCAAACGGAGCGCCAAACGGTAAGAAATATTTTAAGAGACTGAAGGAGAGTAAAGAAATAATTAGTTAGATGTAGTGAACTATTTTTCTACTTTTAATGGGTGTGACCATAAATTTAGAAGTGTGAGATCAGGTGGGCTTAGGCGGCACTTGAAGAGAGGCCACATCGACAACCTCATGGTTAATGCGGATTTACGAGCGGTTTAGTTGCCTGCTTTTCCCAAAACTAATTTTAGCTAATGTCGCCCTGGTTTGTCTTGTTAGAGACTTCTATCCTGGATCGATTGCTAATTGAACCTTTTTATACCCTTGCAGAGGGTATTATAAAATTGTCCGGATGTTTGTAACGCATAGAAGGAAGCATCTCCGACCACATAAAGTATATATATTCTTTATCAGCATGACGAGCTGAGTTGATTTAGCCTTGTCCGTCCGTCCGTCTGTCTGTTTCTATGCTATCTCCTCCGTCAGTTTTAAAGCTATCCTCACCAAACTTTGCACGAAGTCTTCTGGTACATATACGTTGCACATTTGTCGGAACCGGCCGGATCGGATGACTATAGCATATAGTCGAAAGACTAGTCTTAGTGAGAAAATCTTTTTGTTTTTAATGGAAACGCCTCCAAAGTACGTATTTCTTAGTTTACTATCCTTTCCCATAATTTCACTAAGTTTGGTCGAAATCGGATGACTATAGCATATACACTCATGAACAAAATAATACGTGTGTTTTTTCCGTTTTTAACTTTATTTCTAATTCATATCTTCTCTAATCTCAACAAATCAAAGTTTTTTCAAAACTTATTTTAATTCTATTTCAACAAAAAGTAAAAACAGTTTCACAAACCCTTTAATATACAACTTACTTAAATATTTTCTTAAATCCGCCAATTTTGGCTGGACACAATAATAGGTGTAAGAAGTTTCATATTTCCAATTTAAAAAGTTAAACTTTATATATGAGGTTACATATTAATATCGTCGGTTACTATATCTGGTTCAGAAAGATTGCTGAATTAAAACATACTGGCCAAGGACCGTCAAATATTTCATACACAGAGAAAAAAATATGTAAAAACCACAAGAAAATGTAGCATTTCTACACGTTTAATAGGGATTTTCCACCCATTAAGCTTATGTTACTTTTCTACATGCCGCGTTTACTTTTCGCATTTCTACATGCAGCATGTAGTTTTTCTACATGACACGTTAAGGAATAGTGGGAAGGGAGGGGAGAAGGGGACACGGGAGTGCAAAGTCTTCCCATACGACTATTAAGCACTTGCGTGGCTTTGCCGGAACAACACGTTTCGTGCAAATTTTCTATAAGTAGCATTCACATTTTCGCCTCAAACTTCCACACACGCATGAAGGTTTTTAATAATGTAGAAAACCTAAAGCTTTGCGTGTGGTATTCAGATTGTAGAAGCTATTTGAAATAAGCTGATTTTAATACTCTCTCGCAGAGGGTATTAAAAAAATTGTCGGGATGTTTGTAACGCATAGAAGGATGCATCTCCGACCACATAAAGTATATATATTCTTGATCTTGATACCCTGTTTCATTGAAAAAATGAGAAAAGGGGGATCATGAAGTTGTGCAAAAGTATGTAACAGGTAGAAGGAAACATTTCCGACCCTATAAAGTATATATATTCTTGATCAGCATCAACAGCCGAGTCGATTTAGCCCTGTCCGTCTATCTGTCTGTCTGTCCGTATGAACACGTGTTTCTCAGAGACTATAAGAGCTAGAACCACAAATTTTTGCATGTAGATAGGTGTATACCCGATTCAAAACTTGTTTGTTTAGATTTGGAAAATTCCTCGCAAAAACCTGTCAGAGCCACAATTTTTAAGATAGACCTTCCAAACTTTACATATATCAAGTAAGGCCCAATATCTATCTATTCTGAAAAGATCACCAAGATCGGACAATAAACACCGAAGTTATATACGAATCAATTTTGCTTGTGGGAGAGAGGGGGGTCTTGCATTGTCAGTTATCGCGCGCGGCCGCATGCCATGCGCTTGTGTGTATGTTGGAGTGTGTGTATGTTGTGAGGTGCGTAAAGGAAAACACACGAAATCAAGGAACAGGGTATTTTGTAGTCAGGGCACTTGACTGCAGCTCCTTTTACTTGTTTTATTATAATTTTGCCCAAAACGCATAGAAATATAAATTTCTCGGATTCTCGGGATATTCCCTCGGATTGGTTGATTCTCAAGCGCTTCTCTCTTTACTAAAACATTATTTACAGCATTTTGTCCTTTCAGTCTGCAGGTCCAACTTCCATGAACCTTTTTCGGGTCTTATTATTATAATTCCCTGCACTTCATTTTTCATTTAAGAAGTCATTTATGTTTATACTAAATGAAATTTTACCATTACCTGAATCATCCAACTTGTAATCCAATTACTTTCGTTTTCGTATTATGTTTATATAAATTTAACCTAAGTAAGCAGATTATTGTTATCCAAAGAAATAAATAAAAATAAATTATATATTCTTGATCAGGGTGACGCGCTGAGTTGAGTTAGCCCTGTCTGTCTGTTTCTATACAAACTAGCGTCTCAGTTTTAAAGCTATCGAGCTGAAATTTTGCACAGAGTCTTCTTACTGCATGCTTATACTGTCAGAACCGACCGGATCGGATGGCTATATCGAAAAACTATTGTTTTCCCAAAGGAAACGTTCCTTGACTTTATAAAGCGGCTGGTCGAAAAATAGTCTTAGTGAGAAAATTTTTTTGTTTTTAATGGTACCGTCTTAAAATTTGTATTTGTTTGTTTTATATGCTTTAACATGATTTTTCAAAGTTTTGCCCTAAATCGGGTAACTATAGCTTATAGTCCCGAGAAAATTGGTCTGAAAATGGTTTAAAAAAAAAAAAAAACAATTTTTTTATAAACTTGCAGTTTTTACTGGCTCTAAGTCTTGTTATGCTATTGGCATAACTTTAAATAGAGGCACACAACACAACAAAGGAGGCTTCAGGTTATCGGACGCGTTTCATGAGGGACAAAATCCCACTCAACAGCGATTTTGTGCCTGAAATGTCTATCAAAAAGAGCTGTCCCTCCATGCCAGCGACGGCAAACTGTTTGGGAATTCCAAAGCAGCATGCGCGCAAAACACCAAAACGACAGAGATTCCTTTGTATGTGCGTGGCTCCATTGGACTTTTGCACTCAGTGTGCAGCCATCGGCCGCCACGTCTAAAGCAGAAGACCAAAAATTATTTGCAGCCATTTTCATACAACAGGAGTTTTTGTTGTTTTAATGCTTTTTTTAAGTTTTATGTTGTTTTTTTTAATGACCTTTAATACAGTTAACTTGCAGTTTTTACTGGCTCTAGGTCTTGGTATGCTATTGGCAAAACTTTAAACAGAGGCACATAACACAACAAAGGAGGCTTCAGGTTGATCGAACGCCTTTTTTTATTTTTTTATCAATGTTACAGTTCTTTAATTTGGACATCAATATAGATATATGGTTTTAAACAGATTTTGCAAAATTT
>JAEIFV010001357.1:0-59367 GCA_018904265.1 Lordiphosa collinella
CAGTTTCCCGTTCCATTTGTTTGAAGCGTCAGTTGCATTTACTTAGTTCACATGAGCCGACCCGTCAAATTTTCATTGTCCCAGCGGCCTGACGGATCCCTTCCTTTTAGATCCAGCATTGCCGGTCGAGGCTCGTGCAGGTAACAACCTTAGTTGTTTTCATCGATAGCATCTCTGTCGGCTACGGCAAATTTAACAACTGTCTGTCTGGCTTTGTTCTCACCCATTTCGATTTTCCATACTCATCAAAAATGGTCCTAGAAACTGTCTGAAAAGAAGCCTTAGTAAATTAATGCCGAAAAATGACATGCCTTTAAGGAAAACGGTCAATTGCTCGGGGCCCATTTAGAGTTTGTATCTACGATGGAACTAGGGAAATATTTTATTTGTAGACTACGAATTTTTAAGAATTTGGTGTATAGTTTTATTTAAGGTACATGTCTATTTCAGATTTTGAAAATTTCGATTTTTTTTTTTGGCATTAAATCATGCGTTATAATGTTAAAAACATCCTGAAATTTTACAAAAAAAATACAAATTCGAGATATTTTGATTTTTGTACAGGTAGGTCGGGCGCAAAATCACAAAATTGGCGCGCGCATTTGCTGCTGAGCGTCCGGTACGGTCCCTGTTGAGCGAAAAAAAAAAAAATAAGTCTCATACTTTTCGATCAACTATGTTTCAAAAAAACATCAAAGCGAACTAAAATACGTAAATAAAAGAAAAAAAAAAAATCTCATTATTTTTTGATCAACCCTTTTCCAGTTCCCCCCCAGCCAACTATGTTTCCAAAATATAAATCGCTAAAAGTCATTGAAAACTAGCTCATACCCGAAAAATATAAAAATAGTGCTAAAATCAATAATCTCTTCACTTTTTTGGTTGTTGTGATTTTAACCCTGTCCTTGGCAGCACTTTTTCCAAATTTCTCGAATAGTTCTTGACCGATTTTGATAAAACTTTTTCCGTGAAAGCTACTAGCCAGATGCAACTAATCTACGCCTAAAACCTACAAAATTTTTTTTTTATTTTTTTTTTCTATTTTAAAGAAAAAATAGGTTGAAACTTTAGAATGCGATTATCTCGGAACCACTTTTTCACCCTGGTGCGTCAGATTGCGAGTGATTTGTTGACCGATTTTCTTATAGTTTTTTTAAATTTTTTTTTTTTTTAAATATTTATTTAATTATAATTATTTTATAGGGAAAAATTATTATTTTTTTTTTTTTAATTGGTTATTTTATGTTTTTTTTTTTAGTAAATTGACTATTATTTTTATTTATAGGTAAATTTTTTTTTTAATTTTTTTTAATTTAATTTAATAAATTTATTTAATTGCTTGATTATCAATTCTAAATGTATAATTATAACCTTATTTCTTGTGTGATTTATGTTTACGGAGACGATAATTAATTTTTTGTTAGTCGAAACATTGTTAGTCTTAAGTTAGTATAAGTTTAACAACTGAAAGGATTGAAAAACATTTTCGTGACTAGTGCAATAATTAAAAAGAAATATTCTTGATGCACTGGGATAAAAACTAAAATAAAACTAAACTAATTCTTCGTCAGACAAATGTTGTTTCGATGAATTTGGTTACCGTTTGCCGAAGTTATTAGCGTTTTTCTGAGCAAACATCGGCTATCTAGTATTCTTTTTTAATGTGTTTACAGAATAACTTTTTAGTTAATATAAAAGCCCCCCCAATGTTAGGTGGGAAATTTAAATAAACTTTTTCAGCCACAAAAAGGTGGTTATGAAACTGAAAGCTTTAGCATTGACGACTGTGTTAAGTTAACCTGGTCATAAGCTAAATAAGAAGAAATGGTTCTACTGTAGTGAGGATGTAAGTATTATTTGTTGATTTGACCGGGGACTTTCATGGTCCAACAGTCCAAGATCATGAAAAAAATATGTAAAAATTTATGTATTAATTTTGTTTTGATTGGGATCGCCCCCAAATTTCGAAACTGTTAGTTGTGCTTTTCCATGATTCCACTAAGTTTGGTCGAAATCGGACATTTATATAGAAATAGCTTCCAAAGAAAAGTAAGGCACGAAAAGAAGTCTTAGTTAGACAAACTTTTTTTGGTTTCAATAAAGGCTGCAAGGGTATACAAAAAGTTTACTTTCCCCTATTTTTCACTCACTTCAAAAACGGCATTAACATGTGTCCATGGTTGAATGTCCTTTTGAACTACCAACAAATGGGGAAAAGGACTCTTTAAAAATAATACCAAAATGCTCTTAAATAATTTTGGAATTCAATTCTAGCCGCCTTAGCATTTTCCAATTGGCTCTCTTAACTGGTGGAGGGAAATTTTCTCTTAAGCCCGCTTAAGCTAAAGCCCAAGCAGAAGTTGCAACCTTTTGAACTCAACTCGGGTGAAGGGGGTGCTTAAGGTTTCAGTTCTTCTGGCATCATGCTTAGGCAACAGTTACATGTGTGGGGATAAAGTGAAAGGATTTAAGCTACTTGAGCCCCGTTACGAGATAATTTTACTGCCTCTGTGTGTGCGAGTGTGTGTGTGTGTGTGTGTGAGTTTAAGTGGCATGCAGGTAAAACTCGGTCCGTTATCCCAGCGTTATTTGTTTGTGTTTGTGTTTTTGGAGAGGCTCAACAATTTTTGGGGGCATCTGTGGATTAGGCGGCTAAGCCAAATGTCTAACGCTGTTGCCAGGGACAAATGAGAAGATAGAGAGAAATGCAAAAAAAAAAAACACCAAAGATGCATAAACGGGGTAATGCATACAAAGTATGCATACTGGGGCGGTTAGTCTAAGAGATGTTTAAGTTATAAAATGAAAATGAATTTTTGATTCAAAAATAAATTTTTTATCCCGAATTTCTTCATTCAAGATTTGCATAACTTGATCCAGGTACGAAAAATTCTCAAATCAAGAAGAATGATTCTTGAATCAAGAGCTAAAACTGTAATGTAAAATGGCTTGACACAGCCCCAAAGGGCCAAGGCCGAGCCTCTCTCAATCTCTTGGCTTGTGCGCTTCTAATTTTCGCACAAGAGAAAGGGACCTACAGTTTAACGCCGAACCCAAACGGCAGTTTGAGAAGCTTTTCATGGCTAATTACTACAAAGCTGGCGCCAACAGCAGAGAGGGGTGACCGGGTGTAAAGTTTATTCAAAGAAAAAACTTTTCATTAGATGTTCCGAGGCGGGATCGAACCCACGACCTCTTGCACAGCGGTCGCGCACACTAGTTGCTGAGCTACCCGGCCAAAACTAAGACTGCTCATTCTCTCCACAGCAGTAGTGTTTCTTCTTTTTCTGTTCGATCAACAATAACTATCGAACAACCTTATAGACATATCGATATACAATCTAACTTAACGGCATTTGCTGAGCGCGGGCCTAATGCGAATATTCAAATTCATTTAGCTGACACGGCACACACAAAAGATTGCCTAGGCAAACTATTCAATAAACTTTGAAATCGAGGATCTACAATATCAGTTAATTTTCCATCAAAACCAAAGATTAAGAGTTAGACTGCATTTCTGTTCTGTTCTGTCCTGTGCAACGGTACAATGGGCATAACAATGCATGCTCCATTGAATCTTTTGGAGTCCGCTGTAACAATGGAAACTGGCACTGCAGAGTGAGTAGGGGGCTGTGCTGCCTCATGTGAAACAAAAGTTAGGGTTTTTTCCCTCTGTTTTGTTTTATAAATTGGACAAAGTTTTATGGAATGTTTTTTTTTTTCTCTGTTTCGTTGGCTTTTTTGCTTTCTTTGTAGAACATTGTTTAATGTTTTTTGTTTTGTTTTGTTTTTCCTTCATTTTTTTTCTTGGGGTTTTGATTAGTTTACGCATTACGACGTGTATGAGTGCTGCCCAAAAGTATGCTTTAAATTGGTGCACTGCCTACTTTTCGCAGAATTTGTATATATCAAAGTTCGGCCTGGCCTTTGTCCTTCGACTTCTTTTGTGTTTGTTCGATGGAATTTGATTTTCCGTTTGACCATTTACCCTCCATTGTGTGGTTGGACTCGCATTTTATTTTATTACATATTTTTCTTTAATGTAATTTATTTGATTTGGTTTCGCTTTGCCTTCTTTTGTTTTGCTGTCTGCGGTGCGTCCGTCCTTATCCTCATTCACTTCAATTTGTTATTTGGCACTCTTGCGGCAGTTCACTACAGTTCGGTTCGGTTTACATTTCTTTAACGGCAGAAAAGGTCATAAAAAATAATAAAAGCAAAGGCCAGCCGAATGGGCAGGCAGCCAGTTCATAGCCATGGGTAAAAGTGTATATTGCCTTTGGCTCTCTCCTCGCTTTAAGTTTCATTGTGGGCCAAATGCGGTCAGAGTATAACAAAAATTATATGGTAAGTGTTTGGGCGGTGGAGCTGAGAGGAACTAGCCAAAGTGGAACAACTAAACTAGTTCATAACGCACACGATTTACTAAAGAGGCACAACTTAAAATGGAATAATTTTCAATCTTCGGCATATTTTCGTCTTTTGCACATTGCAGTCTAGTTGCCATGGCATAATGAAGAGAGATTGAACTGATATTAACAAGTAAGCTCGAAAATTAAAAAATTTGCCTCTTTAGTTAAACGTGTGCGATTGTTGGTTAGATATTAGGAATGCTAGAAGTTGTCAAGCCTCACTATTTAAGTTTCACTTGAATTTCGCGCGTCAAGGCCAGCAGTTCGACGTTTTAAATTTCAACCTTTTTCTATTTTCAGTACAGATCGTACGGAATAAACCAAACAATTGTATCCGATGTGCAACATAAATTTCTAGAGATTTTGGGATCAGTTGTTTCGGGAAACCACCAATCCAAAGGTCGAAGTTCCAAAGAGAAACAAGATTCTCTCTGTTTCTGAAGAAGGATACTCATGTGCCGCGCTATAGCATCGCATCACGACCTCATCATACATTGGGGCAAGACAGTTTTCTCATTTCAAATACTTGGAATATCTTCACCTGAAACTTTTGTAAAATTTTTTGGAACAATTTATTTCAAAGCTAATTTCATGGAAATCCACAACAAAGTGCAGGTTCCTCACAAAAAAAGTCCACATATAATGGGCCATTTCCCCAAATATTTGTGTTTAGCACATAAAAATCGTCTTGAATAGCCACCACCACTTCTATAAACTGAACCCGGGACTACGCAATACATTCTATTAGATGATTTCAAGTCTTTGAAGTCTTGGAGCTTGGTTAATCATTTTCACCCAAATTGATCCAAGTGTATGTATGTTTACGAGTTTCGTCGTTGTAACCTTTGCTAGTTTTTTATACGATTTGCAATGAACAACGAATATCGAGAGTCTTTTTTACCCAAATTGCTTTAATCCTTATATCTCAAATGGTGTACTTGTTTTCATTAAACGTTGCTAGAAGGAATTTTATGATTTGACCTTCTATCGCTACCTTACCATAGAACACCGCAGCTCACATTCTTTTGCTCTTAACTGTACTATTGCTCGTCCGATCTTTACGAATCCTCAATAAATAATCCTGATCACTAAATATGATCGAACCTTTTATCTATAAAACTGTGGGAGATATGATGTATTTTTTCAAATTACGGGGGCGTTGAAAAAATAAGAAGTTAATGCCCCGTAGTTTATGCCCTAAATTCCGTACCCTACTGTGATAATCTATATATTAATACGCTAAGAAGTTTTCATTCGAATATACAGCCCACTTTTTATACCCTTGCAGAGGGTATTATAAAATTGTCCGGATGTTTGTAATGCATAGAAGGAAGCATCTCCAACCACATTAAGTATATATATTCTTGATCAGCATGACGAGCTGAGTTGATTTAGCCTTGTCCGTCTGCCCGTCTGTTTCTATGCTATCTCCTCCGTCAGTTTTGAAGCTATCCTCACCAAACTTTGCAGGAAGTCTTTTGGTACAAATACGCTGCACATTTGTCGGAACCGGCCGGATCGGATAACTATAGCATATAGCTGCCATAGGAACGATCGGACGAGAAACTAGTTCTAGTGAGAAAAAACTTTTTGTTTTAAATGAAAATGTCCTTATCATTGGCATACACTTATTTTATATACTTTTACATTTCTACAAAGATTGGTCGAAATCGGATGACTATAGCATATAGCTCCCATAGGAACGATCGGTTGAAAAACTAGTTCTAGTGGCATATTCTTATTTTATATAATTTAACACATTTCTACAAAGTTTTATCAAAACCGGATGACTATAGAATATAGCTGCAGTATGAATGATCGTTCGAAAAAGAAGTTCTAGTGAGAAAACTTTTTTGTTTTAAATGCAAACGCCTCCAAAGTACGTATTTTTTAGCTTACTATCCTTTCCCATAATTTCACTAATTTTGGTCGATATCAGACATCTATCTAGTATAGATCCCATAGAAAAGTAAGGTCCAAAAAGTAGTCATAGTTAGAAAAACTTTTTTGTTTTCAATGGAAGCTGCAAGGGTATACAAAACTTCAGCTGAGCCGAAGTTAACAAAAACTTTAAAACTGAAGGAGAAGATAGCCTAGAAACAGACAGACTGACAGACGGACAAGGCTAAATGAACTCAGCTCGTCATGCTGATCAGGAATATATATACTTTATTGAGCAACCTCAACATGTCTTATAACATTTTAAGAGTGCTGCAAATCTTATAAAATGGAACCGAGGCAGCAGTATGGGATGGAGCTAGTTATCCAATTGGTTCGAAAATAACACTGGCGTAAAACAGGGATGCATGCTAAGCCCACTTTTATTCGCATTGTATATCGATGACATAGTTCACTGGATTAGAGGTGGCATTTCGGTTTGAGGGACACACATAAAAGTTCTTATGTATGCTGATGATTTGGTTCTGATGGCAGATTCTCCGGAGATGCTGCAAGTAATGCTGGATGATGTGCACAACTACTGCTGTATATGGGGTCTCACAATAAATGTTGAAAAACCAAAGGTTCTACCCATACGGAACAACAGAGGAAGAATCAAAAATGACGAAAAATGGCACATTAATGGAACAGAGATAGAACGAGTAAAATTATTTAAGTACCTAGGGGTAACGATCACGTCAAACATGTCACTCAGCACCCATTTACAGCAGAAATTTCATGATGCCATCAGAGCCCTCAACAGCACCTGGAAAACCCTCTTAGGCAACGCAAATGTGTTACAGAGCATTAAATACAGGATGTTCCAGGCTACCTCCCAAGGAATTCTAATGTATGCCTCCCAGGTATGGGGATACAAGGAATATGTTGAAGTGGAAAAGCTACTACGTTTTTATTTGAAAAAAATTTACAGATTGCCCCAAAATACTCCAAATTACGCCTTATTTATTGAAACCGGACTCTCTCCGCTGTACTGCCAAACATTAAGTACACACTTCGCTTATATGAGAAAGATAATTGCTTTGCCCGAAACCCGTTTGGTAAAAACCATTACCAAGGACTTACAGTCAAAAGGTTCCCAGTGTTTTGAAGTCTGGAGCAGGCTGGCGGAGGTACACGGTGTAGAAATCAGCATCAGCAACTCTGATTCGTGGGAAGAGGCACACCTTAAAATTGTGGAAAAAGTCAGCAACATCCATATGCTAAATCAAATTCGACAAGCAAGAGCAAGCGAGCACAGAGAGCTCTACAGGCAAAACAACCATTTTAACAACCAGTACAGCCAACTCCAAATCTCCACAATATTCAGAGCAAGGTGCGAAATGCTGAATCTGAACAGCAGATGCTACACCAGGGGTATCGAAGCCAATTGTACTTTGTGTAACCTAAACGTGAAGGAGGATTCGTTGCATTTCATAGGCGTATGTCCGATTTTGGGTGAAATCAGAAGACTATACTGGCAACAAACACGGCTCTCATCGCAACAGCTCATCATCATCCTGAATGGCGAAAACTGGAACACCCTTTGCCATTATATTAAAGATGCTTCAGCTTACAGATGGCGCATACACACGGGAGATTTCTAGTTATAGTTAGAAAACTTTTCTGTATTATACATCGATTTTATTTTCTAATTTGTAAAAACTTCACCATTGTATTTAAATTAACTTTTATAAAGAATTGAAAAAAAAACCTTTTGAATAAAATCCCACTACTACTACAACATACTTAATTGTAACACCAAACCACTCTTCCATACTACAAGGTGAACGATCTGGTATCTGGGGACGACCCGGGCAGCCAGGTGTATTAACCAGAGTAGTACTGGATAAGTGTAAGGTGATCGACAGACGGTTTAAGACCAAGTCGATGAAAATCTGTTCACTTTATTTTTAGTTTTGTAATATTAAATTTGTTATTATATCAGGGCAATCAAAACTGAAAATAAAGATACTACTACTACTACTATATACTTTATGTGATCGGAGATGCTTCATGCGTTACAATGCGTTACAAACATCCGCACAATTCTATAATACCCTCTGCAAGGGTATAAAAAAGACTTTTTCAATGTTGCCGTTCTTTAACTTAAACATTATTAAATATTTTTCCTATCAGTCTGCGATGATGAGGTGTTACGAGTGCAATAATACAGAGAACAGGGAACAGAATAAACTATTTTTTTCTTCCAAATTTTACAAAGAATAATTGTAACTTAATCGGTTTGGAGCTTGTCGAATATATGTAGTAACTGGTTTGTGAAAATAATTGAAAAAAATAAAAAATAAATCCAGCCGTTAGGACCAACCCCTATGGGAGACAGTAACGTACTGGTGCACGACGTATCAATGAATAATAAGTTTGCTGTTCGACACAAGGTTTGCTTGATTTGTCCTAAATTTCCAGGCCTGCTTGTTTATTTCGATTTATGTAACGATAGATTTTTGTATGCAGAATTATCCTGGAGGCTGATTTTTCAACAGTACGTCCAATATTATTTGGCATATTATCCTTATCTTATCTTCTTATCCATATTTGCATCGGGAAAATACGTGTCCAATTATTTAGCGTACTTCGCTTACAAACCGAGATTCAAGTAAACCGGATGATTGAAAGATTCTTCCCAAACAAACTTTTCCGAGCGTTTTCATCCACTTCGGAAAATAATTATCCAAATTTTCTAATAGTAAAGGCCTGTATCCAGCACTGCGGAAAATTCCTGCCAGGAAGTATAATAACCAAAGTATAATATTTTGGCAAAGTTTGAATTTAATTAAATTTAATCAAAATAACGTTTAACCAACTTCGGTCTACCATTGTAGATAGTGGATTATTATTGATTGAGCGGTCGGGTGTGATGATATCACACCTCGACATCAGCCACATTGGTCTCACAATTCGTTCTAAATTATTGGGCCGAGGGCTGAGCAAGACTCTCCAGTGTGGCCCGTAAAAGAAATAAGACTCAATGGTTGGTAGCCAATTAAATAAAGTCTATTACATTTGAATACAAGATAAGCAACAAGAGCTCAGCAGCCGGGTCAGAACCTTGGCAAAATGAATCTGCCGCATGTGTAGCAATAAGGGAGAATGAAACTATTACAAAACAGAAACCGCTATAATATTTATATAAACATTATCTGGCGTTTGCCTTGTTCTCCACCCCCCAATTGCCTCCATCTATACGCTCATCACATCCAAAATAATTGTCAACAATATATTCCTGAGCTGTGCAATAGCTGTTTTAGGTTCCACACACGCTTAAGAAACGCCGCTATCGATACGCCGCTATCTATACAATGTGTGGATTTTGGTCAAGTTGCAGGATACTAAACAAACGAAATCGTAAACAGAAAATTCCTGGCACAATTTTTTTCATATGAACTTTGGCAGGAATTTTTTGGTTTTGCGTTGCTGGATACCCGGCTTATAACTAAAATATTCCGTACTTGTTAAAGATAGTATATAACTTAATACACATATGTATAAAGCCACACGAACTAAGTAAAATACTGCCCATCGTCATGTGCCAAAGTGCTAAGAAAAGCGGGTCGATTCGGTTGATTTTATCAACGAGTTTGATGACGTAAGGTGTTAATAAATTCATGAAATTGAATCAGGAAAATCAACTTGACAAAAAGCCTTGCATTGCACTACTCTTAGAGGACAACCAAAGCGTAATCGAACCGCTTATTCCAGCTGATATGCCGAACTGTGGCCGGGCGGCTCAGCGGCTAGTGTGCGCGACCGCTGTGCAAGAGGTCGTGGGTTCGATTCCGCCTCGGAACATCTAATGAAAAGTTTTTTCTTTGAATAAACTTTACACCCGGTCACGCCTCTTTGCTGTTGGCGCCAGCTTTGTAGTAATTAGCCATGAAAAGCTTCTCAAACTGCCGTTCGGATTCGGCGTTAAACTGTAGGTCCCTTTCTCTTGTGCGAAAATTAGAAGCGCACAAGCCAAGAGATTGAGAAAGGCTCGGCTTTGGCCCTTTGGGGCTGTGTCAAGCCATTTTACATTACATTACGTTACATATATATGGCCATTCGCCAATTCACGCATTGCTTGACTCAATGGATTTTGGTTTCGTTTTGAATGTCTCATTGTAGAAATGGAAGGATTGCTGAACATTTATTTGTTGTGAGCGTAGGTTTTCCCAGCGAAGTTGTCTTATCTCCTTCAATATTGGACATATTTTTATACCCTTGCAGAGGGTATTATAAAATTGTGCGGATGTTTGTAACGCATTGAAGGAAGCATCTCCGACCATATAAAGTTTTCATCTGTCTGTTTCTATGCTATCTCCTCCGTCAGCTATCTTAACCAAACTTTGCACGAAGTCTTTTAGTACAAATACGCTGCACATTTGTCGGAACCGGCCGGATCGGATGACTATAGCATATAGCTGTCATGGGAACGATCGGTCGAAAAACTAGTTTTAGTGAAAAGTAGTCTTAGTTAGAAAAACTTTTTTGTTTTCCATGAAAATGTCCTCAAAATTGGCATCTATTTGTTTTATATGCTCCCATACGATTGTACAAAGTTTGGTCAAAATCGGATGACTATAGCATATAGCTGCCATAGGAACGATCGGTCGAAAAACTAGTTCTTGTGAGAACAACTTTTTTATTTTCAATGGAAACGTCCATTACGTTGGCATATATTTATTTTAAATACTTTTACACTATTCTACACAGTTTTGTCAAAATCGGGTGACTATAGCATATAGCTGCAGTATGATGATCGGTCGAAAAAGAAGTTCTAGTGAGAAAAACTTTTTTGTTTTTGATGGAATCGACTATAAATTTCGTACATGTTAGATTCTTATGCTTTTCCATGATGGCACTAAGTTTGGTCGAAACCGGAAATCTATATAGTGTGGCTCCCATAGAAAAGTTATGTCCGAAAAGTAGTCTTATTTAGAAAAACAAACTGCAAGGGTATACAAACTTCTGCCAAACCGAAGCTAACTTTCCTATATTTTGATAAATAATAAGCTTAAATCAAAATAGAAGTAGAAACAGTCGAGTTGAATCTGGCGCGCAGAGGCTGAAAAGTTTTTGTGAATCACTCATACGCGGTGTTGCCTATTTTCATATATTTGTTTCAACGGCCAAAACTTTATTTTTAAAAAGCCAAGTACCAAATTATGCTGGAAACCAGCCAGCCATCTACATATAATGCCTCTAAACTCAGCCCAGACTGGCCAGAATAGTAGCAGACATGATCTTAAATAACAAAGCTCAAGGGTTTGAGAAATGGGATGGTCCTGAGTCTTGGGAAGCCTCCCATAATCCGGTACTGGAATACAGCGTGCTCCGAGAAGAACTGGCCTCTTTAGGTGAGTCTAGTATTCATTTACAAATAAACTGAACCACAACCTTGGGACTTTGGGCAAGCTCAAACTTAACATCACGCCCCACGTAAACTACACTTTTTAAATCTTTTCAGACCTCGGATAAAATTCAAGACTTTTTAAATTAAAAACAAAACAAAACTCAAGACATTGGAACTGGTTCTCAATAGCGAATCTTAAGGCTCAACTCTATGAAGTGAGGATGGGGATTGGTATTGGATTACCAGGCATTTGAGGGGACATTGGAGGCTTGTCTGTATGTGAAGGAAATATCGTTTATTATAGTTAAATGTCGGCTGCACGTCAACGCTTGATGACTGACTTGACTGGCCGCCAGGAGGCCAAAAATAATGCCAGCGCCTGAGCGGCGTTGATAGCTTCCGTTGGGCATGGGAATCGTGTGGAAATGTTGCTTCATGGTTTCCATTTGGCTGCACACAATCAAGCAATCGCACACATCCATACACACACACAGGTGTGTGTGTGTGTGAGAAAGTGATTTGCTTACTTAAAGATTCCCCAGAATTGGGACAGTCGACCGGAAGCGCGAAATTAAAAACTTTAACTGTCATCACAACTGGCCCTTAATTATTCATAATAAACTCGTGTTGTTGTTGTTGTTGTTGTTGTAATAACTGCCTGTGCATTTTATGTTTGGTTGGGCAGTTTCGGGAAATGTAATTGACGTGAGGACATGGACATGATGGGCGATTGGGGGAGTGAAACAGCTTGGCTGACAAGCGACTGCTGCTGCTGCTGAGTAATGTAATGGGAGGCATGGATTAGCCAGTTTAATGGTTCAGATTATTGAAAACCCATGCACAAATGTTAAATGTTAAAGGACTCAATGTGTTTTGAAAAAGATTTTTTAAGCCCTCTTCTTTGATAGTTTTACACTACCAAATTTATAGAAATTCTCGAAGGCTTCCCATGCGGCATTGTACAAACATTTTGCATTTCTCTTTTCCTCCTGCTTCTTCACCTGTATTTAAGTACAAAGCATCTTTAATTTTACATTTTTTGTTGGTAGACATAGGCGAATTGCCCAAAACCTAAAAAGGCTGAAAAAGCCCTGACTCAGTGTTGGTAATAAGGCGAAATGTTTACCTTTTACCGTCTAAAAAATGTTAAAAATGCATTGCCCACTGCAAAATGGTCACAAAATGGGCTAATTTATCAAATTATTTTTCATCCCGGAGAGTTTTTGAGGTGGATAAACCCAAAAAGGAAAAACCAACTTGCACTTTATGAGTGTTTTTACGACCTTTATGATAGTTTGACTAGCAAGTTTTAAGCAGGCCCTAGGTAATGTTATGTTTATGTTTGCACCTTACTTCAAACAAGAAACTTATGCCACATACAAAACATACAAAGTGCTCTGGCGGGATGTGAAGAGGGAACTGCCAAATTATGGCCACTAAAGGGAAGTTTATTTCGAAATTTTAGTCAAATTTCGATTAAGGAGGTATTGCTGCTATGCATTTTTTTTTTTCATATTTTTATAGCTTGGATATTTGAGAATATCGTCCTAAAAGGATTTTTTGAAATTCGAAATACTTTAGAAGATATAGCCCTTTTGATGACCCAAAGTGACCCGATTTACCTAGCAACTGCAAACTTTAAACGCGTTTATCTCGAAACCACGTTTTTCGAGCTGGCGGCACTGATTGCGCCCGTAGTTCTAAACCGATTTTGATGAAACAAAGTGCAATCGACGCAGAATTGTCACCATTATGGCCCCTATTTCAATCATAATTTTAAAAAATTTGATTAATTATTTTTTAACACTAAACTACAAAAAAAAATTGCTCAAAATCGATTTTTCATTTTTCAATGGCCGCCATTTTGTAAAAAAAAAATCGCAAAATTCGGGATTATGACTGAAATAGGGGCCCGAATTACATCTGTACTGAATCTAACGCCGCTTACTTTTTCCATTTCAGATGATCCGAAGTGGAGTTATCCGTGACGCCAGCTGCATACCTTTTCTTTCGACGTCCAACTTTGAAAGCCGACAACTTTTTGAACAGCCCTCGTACAAAGGAAAAAAAATTTTTTTTATTTAATTCAATATATTCTTAATAAAGGGTGATTTTGTAGCTATTATCTTTTTGGCAACACTGGTTTAAACAGCTCACGCACGTTTCGTGTTTTGTTTCACTGTCAAACATCTTCAGTTTGGTCTATAATTTAACCATGAATCGTCTTACAAACGAACAACGCTTGCAAATTATTGAATTTTATTATCAAAATGCGTGCTCTGTTAAGAAAGTTCATCGCGCGCTTCCTCCATTTTATGGTCAGCGGAATCGACCCACTGAAGCGGCTATTCGGGCTATTGTGACTAAATTTCGCACCAAATTTACATTGTTGGACATTAAACCACCAACACGCTTACGTAGAGTGCGAACTGAAGAAAATATCGCAGCTGTATCGGCCAGTGTTAATGATGACCATCAATTATCGATTCGTCGCCGTTCGCAGCAATTGGGCCTCTGTTACTCAACAACGTGGAAAATTTTGCGGAAGGATTTAGGTGCCTTTTTTGAAACCAAAGCCTTTAATTTTTTGGTGAATGGAAAGTTGGCCGAAGATCCACTTTTTTACCGAAAATTGTGTTCAGCGACGAAACTCATTTTTGGCTCAATGGGTACGTAAATAAGCAGAATTGTCGATTTTGGAGTGAATATCAGCCAGAAGCATTGCAAGACCTACCAATGCATCCAGAAAAAGTCACAGTTTGGTGCGGTTTATGGGCTGGTGGCATCATTGGACCGTACTTCTTCAAAGATGATGCGAATCGTAACGTAACTGTGAATGGTGAGCGCTACCGTGAGATGATATCCAACTTTTTTTGCCCAAAATGCAAGAGCTTGACTTGCATGACATGTGGTTTCCAACAAGACGGCGCCACATGCCACACAGCACGCGCAACAATGGACTTATTGAGAGGCGAGTTCGGTGAACATTTTATTTCACGTTCGGGACCGGTCAATTGGCCGCCTAGATCGTGCGATTTAACGCCTTTAGACTATATTTTGTGGGGCTATGTTAAAGATCATGTCTATACAGAAGCCTTATACGCATTGGAAGACAACATTGAAGCATTTGTTCGTGAGATACGTCAAAATTGCCAAAATTGGACTAAGCGGATAGTCCATTTGAGGCGCAGTCACGGTCAACATTTGCATGAAATAATCTTCAAACATTCAATTATATGGACCGTACTATCGATTCAAATAAAGATTTCATGCATTTTTCTGAATCTTATGGTTTTTTTTTTTTAAATTTCAGATAGCTCTTAAAAAATCACCCTTTATATACCTCTCTGCAAAATTTGGCTTAAATCTAATTACAATATTTTTTTTAAATTAAAAAACCAAAATGATGAAAAATTTTCCAACTTTGATTTGAATTATCAATATGTTATAAAATTTTTTTTTTTTTTTAAAATTTATGTGCGTTAAGTTCAATTTTTAAGAACATTTCGTAAAAAATTTCAGCTTCCTAGCTAGTCTGGTGTAGAAATGCCAAAGTTTTGGCCAAAAAATGAGATTTCTGGCCCACAGTGCGCTGTACCAATGTTTTAGAGGATATAGCGATCTTTCGTACAGCTACATGGAATAACAAGATCTAACAAGATTTGGTAATGAGGTTCGGTACCGAAAACTTGAATACTGGAGAAACATGAGTGAAAAATCCATAAAAAAAGAAGTTTAAAAAAAATCGCATAAAAGGCTCGTGGTAACTCAAAAAAGTAATAATGCAGTTCGGTTCCTAGGACCCAAAATAGGGGGATCCGTCGAGTTTGGTCGTGTCAAAATGTGTGGTTCCCTTGAAAATAGCAAATTTGATAAAAAGCTTAAAAAAAGAAAATCGTATGATGGGCTCGTGGTAACTCAAAAAAGTAATGATGCAGTTCGATTCCTAGGACCCGAAATAGGGGGGATCCGTCGAGATTGGCTGTGTCTTTTTTTCGACTTGCACAGTAATATTTGTTTTTCTTATCTAAAAATATGAAAATTTTGCAAAATCAAAATTATAATTTTCTTACGTTTTTTTACGATATTTTTTTTACGACGTTTTTACGTTCTTTGACCCGAATTTCTCAGGAACTACTAAACAGATTTTAAAAATGTTTTATCTCGGTGAAAGCTAACACCTAAATGCATCAAATTCATATTTTAAATCCGTTAAAAATAATATTTATTTTTATACCCTTGCAGAGGGTTTTCAGCGAGGTCTGGTCAAATACTCTGGAAGTAAAGTGCAGACTGAGCTCATTGCTTTCAGTACAAAGGACAACTGCGCTGAGGATAATTAGTGCATACCGAACGGTCTCAAGAGCGGCAGCCCAAGTCATTGCTGGAGTAATTTCGATTGATCTACTAGCAAGAGAGCGCAAGCAGATCTATACGATGCGACAAACGCGAGAAGCCACTGCACAGAAACAATTGCGCAGTGGCAAGAAAGATGGGCAGTCGAGAACACTGGAAGGTGGACAGCCAGGCTCTTACCAGATGTTAGAGAATGGGTCCAAAGGAAGCACGGTGATGTGGACTACTACATTACACAAATGCTAACAGGACACGGATACTTCAGCACCTATTTGCACAAGATAGGGAAAAGCACGATGCCTAGCTGCGTATATGGCGAATTGGACAGCGTAGAACATACAATTTTCCACTGTGAACGTTTTGCCTTAAAACGTAATAGACTATCGGAGGTGATCGGACATATTACACCAGAGAACTGGACAGAAGCAGCAAACTTCGTTGGCGAAATCCTGCGACTTAAGAAGAAAACCTTGCATGAAAGGACATAAGGCAGGGGGGTCTGGACACAGACAAAAGTTTGGAGCGCATGGCGCGTAAATGAGCCCACTTTGAAGAAATGCGAAAACTTCTCCAAAGTGGATTAAGGCTCGATTTGAGGGGGGTTTTAGTGGGCGGGAGTCCCACATACCCTACTGCGACGGCAGCAAACAAAACTTAAAACGGAATTATATTGAATTTGACAAAATAGAAATATCGGATAGATTTCTGGAGGTAATAACTAAATGGGAGACCGTCTACAATTAATATGGCAGTTCTTTTTAGTTAAAAACTAAGCAAACACTTAATATGTTTCATTGTGACATAAATCAGTCATAGTTTTCAAACATTTTCACTTCACAATCCGCCGTTGGAGTGGCACACGAGATTTGCTTGAATCTCAGTTTTAGTTTTCTTTGTACATATTAAGGCAGGGCACAGCCAGTAGGTAGCTAGAGCAGTGCAGGCTTTGCACAACACCAACAACAACAAACCTAACCCCAATCTCAAACCCAAACCCAATCCCAGTGCCAGCGCCAGTCCTAGTCTTGCCTCCAAGCCCAAAGCTAATGCACAAGGACACACGCCGACGAGCCACGTTGTCCTGTTGACTTTAACAAAAATTTATGTTGTTTACTCAAGAATGAGCGTACTTGGGGCGGCAACTGAAGCAGCAGGCACACACATACACACTTACACACACTCAGACAAATGGAAATCGAAAGATATATGAGTAGAATAACTCGCATTCTGCAATCACAAACTCAAACATTTTATGCGAGGAAGAGAGCGACTTTAAAAAGGGCCACGATTATTGAATGATTTACCCTAAGTCCGACCTAAAACTTCAATTAGCCTGCGATTTGGCTTTGATAGGCGCCTTAAGGCGCAATGAAGCCAGGCAACACAATTTTAAATCCACAATTATGTTAATGCCTCGAGACACACGAAAAACGAAAACAACAATTGCATTGACAAATTCGATTACCAGTCAAAAAAAAAGAAGAGTGGTGATTCCAAGAAGTGATTTTGCTAACGAATTCGTATGCATTCTTAAGCCATTGTTTTTCAAAACAAACTCAAATTGTATGGAAATAAGCAAAATACTTTACACAATTGAAATTGAAAGCCGGAACACTGGGAAATCATTCCTTTTATGTTTATTTCAATTTCCACAAGGCCAACGGAGCTGCAGAGGCGGCAAATGGAGGCACTGGCCAGCAACAAATTGCACAGCGGGCATAATAACATCAAGCATAATAAAGCAATTTAATGCTTGAGCAGCGGCAGCAACAACAACGCAACACAAAAAGGAAGGCTGAAAAAGTGGTGTTGGATCAGGAGGAGGCAGTGGAGCAGGCGAAGGTCAATCGTATTTTGGTTGCTCATGTATGAATTTCGACACGAAACGCGTTGAGCGATGGTCGACGGCACCAATACATACAAATCTATTTACTTTTGTATTCTTGCCCGCATTAAATAGGCCAGCAATTATTTATTTATGCGCCCGATGGTAGGCAACACTTTTTTCACAGTTTGTCTTTCGCCTCGCCTCGAGCAAGCAAACAAAACGGCAGGCAAATGAGGGGCAGGGGGAGGAGTGCAAGGAGGAAGGCAGGGTGGACATTTGGCTTAAGCTAAAGTTTTAAGACTTTTGCGATTGTTGGCTTAAGTTTCAAACTTGCAAGGAAATCACTAAACTGAAGTGTACAAAATGTTTTTGAGATGAAAATTTGGAATAGACTTTTAGAAAGAGGTTGAAATGTAGTTCGTTTCTGCTTCATTTGTGGCTTTAAGATAAAAAAAAAATAAACAAAAAAGAGAATTTCTTTTTAAAAATGATTACATTTTGTCTGACTTTTAGCCCCTTTTATATTTTACCTGCTTCTCCATCACACCGCAGGAGGGCGCAACAAGGCTTTGGATGCACAAAAGGGCCAGCTCAATGGGCTAGCAAAGACTGGGCATATTGTGTGCAACAGAGTAACGAATTACATCAGGCCCAACCTAACCAAGGTCGGAACGATGAACCAAGGAAGTCCTTTGAAATCTTTGCAAAAAATAGTTTGAGCAGCCACCAGCTGTGAATTAGCGGGACAGGTCAATAGAGGAATCGCCACAAACGCCATCCAAGTGTGCAAATTCAAATGGAATTCGGTTCCTCTACGCGTCTCCTTTGCCCGAGATGACGAGGCTTCATTGATGAGAAAAACACTAGGCAACAAGGTCCAGTATCTTGAATGGTTGGTAGTGATTTTAGATGATTTTCGAGTGCAAAGCAAGACTGCCTTTTCAGAAATTGTCCATCAGGTCGAGATTTTTAGTAATTTGAGGTTAAAGTTGCTAAAAGTGTCTACTATGACCCTTTTTAGGAGCGTTTTTCGGGGAATCCATTCTATTGTTTGGACTCTCTTTGATACCATCGGAAAGTACCACTCCTTAGCTTTGAAATGAACCATCCCAAACAATTCTGCGATTTTTTCATGGAGATATAGCTTAGCACTTGTGTAAGAATCCAAAAATATCCTTTTTATTGCTGGTGCCCCTAAGTATGCAATGGGTGTTAGAGACTCTAATATGTTTTCGTTTCTAAAAACAGCAAAGAAGGCTGGTCATTTGTAATGAACCAGCAACAAAATACTAAAAAAAAAAACTTCACAAATCTGTCCTTTTTTGGCCTTCGTTTATGAAATTTATTGTAATCGTCTCTCTTTAAGCATTAACAGGAGGTTTTCTTTAGAATTTTCCTGCTAGTTTATTACAAATGACTAGACAATCTTACTGTTTTTAGGAAGCGAAAACATATTAGTATCTCACGCCCGAAAAACGCTCCTAAAAAGGGTCAAAATACTCACTTTTAGCAACTTTATGCTCAAATTACTAAAAATCTCGACGTGATGAACCATTTCTGAAATCGCAGTCTTGCTTAGCACACGAAAATTATCTAGAATCACTACCAACCCTTCTAAATACTGGAAAATACTGCCTTGTGTAATCAATGCGGCATGGTAGAATTGGATCAATGCGGCAGCAAGCCGAATCACTCAGCACTTGCTGCTAGAGGTGAAAAACTATCGATAGCACTATCGTCACTGTTGATGGTTTGACACTATCGAGACTCCATCGATAGTAGTCCAACACTATTGATAGTTTTCGATAGTTTTTTGTTAAGTTTTAAACATTAAGAAACAGAATCAATTACTTTCCATTAAATGGACGGACGAAACAAATCCTATTTCACAAATTTTTATTAATATAATTACACTAGCTTACATAATTTTCGATCCCGATCATTTCGCTTTCGGGAAAACGCAAAAAAGCTAGTTTCTTGTTTCGGAAGAAAAGTAACTCTAGAATATAGTGAAAACTTTCAGTTTTGGTTTGTTGTTTTACAGATGGACACATTTTCATAAAGGGTAGTGGAATTCCGCATTTCTACAACACTTTATAATCCGATGGTGGATTTCAAAGATATTGATATATTAAAAGCTTTTCTTCAGACTTATCACTTTTTGGAAAAAAGCTAGACCTTAAGTGCTAAGAAACAAATTGTATAAAACTTATTCTGCCGCTTGTAAAATACTGCTATCGAAGTAGCTTAAATTTTTCAACATAAGAAAGAGCAAAATTAAATCATTTTTGGTCAAATTTTCATCCTAAAATATTGAGTATTTAATGATTTGGAGCTGGTTTTCGGAAATTATAGATTCATCTGACAACAATAGCCCGAATTGTGTCTGTGTAAGTAAGCAAAGATAATCATATGCACCCATGTTTTGAGAAAATCGCAATCGAAGTTTCAAGAAAATGTCCTCCCTCATAGACTTTAATTCCGATTGGCTTGAAACTTTGGGAAAATATTCTAAACATATTGTATTTAACTCGCAGTTTTTAGCCGGCTCGAGGTCATGTTATGCTTTCGCATAGCTTTAAACAGAGATCCACAAGACAACAAACAAAAGGCTTGATAGATCGGACAGCTGTTTCATAAGGGACCAAATCCTCACTCATCAGCGATCTTCTGCCTAAAATGTCCTATGGTCCTTATATGCTCCGGTTCGGGTTCGGTTCTGACTTCCCAAAAATCCCGAAGTCTCCGACTCCGGAGCGGTTCGACTCCAAACCGATTTGCAGCCCTGATTCTTTCATAATTTAAAACTGGACATTTTTGTATTTTTAGGCAAATTTGTATAAAATAACATACCATCGAAAACTATCGATAATTATCGATGGTTTGGAAAAAACTATCGCCGACTATCGATGGTGACAACTATCGATAGTTTTCCACCTCTACTTGCTGCTCGAAAATCGAAAGGCACGTCTCTACCGCTATAGTGTTTGCTGGTTCCAGCTGAATGTCCGACTAGTAGCGTGTAAAGACGAGCGTTCAATAGAGCTAAGGTCAAAGTGGTCCACACAGACGAAAGGCTAAATATAGTAGATGTCAAGGACAAGTGATTCAAATATTCTTGCCATGAGCACAATTCAACTAATTCGCCGTCCTTGAGTGCAAAAGCTCTGGGGATCGACTCAAGACAACCCAGTCGGACTTTGCGGTATGTGGTTCCCAAAAGAATGCCATTTTTCATACTTCTTTTTACTACATAATTATTTTAGTATGATAGAAGTTAACAAATCTGTATGAAATGGTCACTACATTCTTTTTACATGCGCTTAGAAGGCAAAAAGTCACGTTTACATGAAACCGTGCCTTCTCTGGGTTGTGCTTTTGGCATGCGTAAACAATAAGAATTCTTATTCTTTCTTCAACAAAACCACATGCTAAAATACGTTCTCAAAGGTGCATTCTTTTTGGTTTTCACGCCTTAAAAAAAGCGAGTGGAACTTTTCAGTTTTGGGAACTAAGGGATGATTTTTTTAGAGCTCAAAAAAAACAGTTAAAATTCAGAAAAATGCATGAAATCTTTATTTGAATCGTTAGTACGGTCCATATAATTTAACGTTTGAAGATTATTTCATGCAAATGTTGACCGTGACGTCGCCTCAAATGGTTCATCCGCTTAGTCCAGTTTTGGCATACTCTTACCAACATTTTGGCCGGTATCTCACGAATAAATGCTTCAATGTTGTCTTCCAATGCGTCAATTGAAGCGGGCTTGTCTGTATAGACATGATCTTTAACATAGCCCCACAAAAAATAGTCTAAAGGCGTTAAATCGCACGATCTAGGCGGCCAATTGACCGGTCCCGAACGTGAAATAAAATGTTCACCGAACTCGCCTCTCAATAAGTCCATTGTTGCGCGTGCTGTGTGGCATGTGGCACCGTCTTGTTGAAACCACATGTCATGCAAGTCAAGCTCCTGCATTTTGGGCAAAAAAAGTTGGATATCATCCCACGGTAGCGCACACCATTCACAGTTACGTTACGATTCGCATCATCTTTGAAGAAGTACGGTCATGATGCCAGCCCATAAACCGCACCAAACTGTGACTTTTTCTGGATGCATTGGTAGCTCTTGCAATGCTTCTGGCTGATATTCACTCCAAAATCGACAATTCTGCTTATTTACACAATTTTTCGGTAAAAAAGTGGATCTTCGGCCAACTTTCCAAGAGCCCATTCACCAAAAATTCTACGTTGCGGTAGGTCGTTTGGTTTCAATTCTTGCACCTGCTGTATTTTGACCTTCCGCAAAATTTTCCACGCTGTTGAGTAACAGAGGCCCAATTGCTGCGAACGGCGACGAATCGATAATTGATGGTCATCATTAACACTGGCCGATACAGCTGCGATATTTTCTTCAGCTCGCACTCTACGTAAGCGTGTTGGTGGTTTAATGTCCAACAATGTAAATTTGATGCGAAATTTAGTCACAATAGCCCGAATAGCCGCTTCAGTGGGTCGATTAAACTGACCATAAAATGGAAGAAGCGCGCGATGAACTTTCTTAACAGAGCACGCATTTTGATAATGAAATTCAATAATTTGCAAGCGTTGTTCGTTTGTAAGACGATTCATGGTTAAATTATAGACCAAACTGAAGATGTTTGACAGTGAAACAAAACACGAAACGTGGGTGAGCTGTTTAAACCAGTGTTGCCAAAATGATAATAGCTAAAAAATCACCCTTTATTATAATACCCTCTGCAAGGGTATAAAACAGGGGAATTTCGAAGTGGAGCAGTGAAATAGGTGAAATATGGCATCTTTAAGAGGTTTCTAGGTATAAGAATAGTAAATTCCTTATAATCTTTTTATACCCTTGCAGAGGGTATTATACAATTTTCCGGATGTTTGTAACGCATAGAAGGAAACATCTCCGACCACATAAAGTATATATATTCTTGATCAGCATGACGAGCTGAGTTGATTTAGCCCTGTCCGTCTGTTTCTATGCTATCTCCTCCGTCAGTTTGAAAGCTATATTCTCCAAACTTTGCACGAAGTCTTTTGGTACGCTGCACATTTGTCGGAACCCGCCGGATTTTTGTCCTTTTAATTGGCATATTCTTATTTTATATACATTAACATATTTCTGCAAGGTTTTATCAAAATCGGATAACTATAGCATATAGTGTATGAATGATCGGTCTAAAAACAAGTTCTAGTGCGGAAAACTTTTTAGTTTTAAATAGGATGCTTTTCCAAAGATTTCACCAAGTTTGGTACGAAATCCATGACATCTATATAGTATAGCTCCCATAGAAAAATAAGGTCAAAAAAGTAGTCTTAGAAAAACTTTTTAGTTTTCAATGGAAGCTGCAAGGGTATACAAAACTTCGGCCTAGCCGAAGTTAACTTTCCCCTATTTTTTTGTTTTTGTTTTTCAGCCGCCCAGGAATGTTCTTGCTTTAGCAGACTTGCCCTGCTTTCACTTTGGCATCGGTTTTTTTTTTCAGTCTTGTGCTCTGCTGACTGCTGCTTATCGGCCATTCGTCTTGTGGGAAGAAGGCATCTATGTGGCAGCAGCTGTTGCTATCAAACTTTATCCAGGCACAAACAGCCAACTCGATGTCATTTTAAAGTCAATTGTGACGCCACTTGGCACATATATTTTGCAGGTGTTTCAATATTCAGCTCCTGCTACCCCACCGGCGGCTCCTTGCAAGGATCAGATTGACCAAAATGACATCAGGTTCTGGGTCAGCGTTTATGGTTGGAGCTGTTATGTGGGTTTTCACTGCTGGAATCTGCTTTGGTGTTTAAGCCAAATGCCATAAATATTTTATTACTCTACACTGCACACACGGCGGGAGGTGGGAGGTGCTGCTCCTTCGTTTGGTTGTAAAGAAACACATAAAACTGTGATTTTGTCAGCAGGCAGGCTGCCTGGCAGCTCTGCCTTGCGTTGGCTCATGGCTCATTAGCCCGAATAAACCAGCGAGATGAAGGTCTATCCTCCCATTTCATGGATAAGCCCGAAAGTTTTGGGCCCTTAAAGCTTCACGATTTGGCTTTAAATTTTGGTGCAATACAAATTGCGCTTGCGTTTGCAGCTGCCGCTGGAGAGCACTTCACGCGCCAAATCTCTGCCATGCTGTGCACACGGCACACATTAGGAACCCCAAACAGGTTGCCCCCACATCTCCTGCCTTGCGGTTTTCGTCTATGAAGAGCAAAATAAATACAATAAACATTTGCAGCAGCTTAAGAACGCCACAAGCCAAACAATAAAACAATCCGAGTGAGTGCCAAGCAAACCGGATCCCGGACTCTCCTGCTGGCTGCCTTCAACGTATTGGGCAAATAATGCATGTAATAAATAAAGGCAAAAGTTAAAGTCATCGATGGATGTAAGCGAACCAATTTCAAATAAGTTTTTCACTACTTTGGGCATTATTTCGCCGAAAAGTATTTCTACCACTTACTTTGTATTCAGTTATAAACTATCGCGTGACACTGTATGACATATTAAACGACTTCATTTAGGGAAAAAGAGATCCAAAAAACTTTTAGAAAAAGGCTCCATTCCAATGAAAATAATAGAGGAAAGCTAATTTTGTCTCAGCAGAAGTTCATTTACCCTTGCAGCTCGTATAATTTATATAGTGATGTCACAAACTGACCTTTATGTCCGATTCTCACTACTTTCTAGCATTCCTGCATTCGCAAATTGCCGATATATGGTACATGTCCTGCGCAGTCCTTCCCCCTCCCGGCCATGCTACTGCTAGCACTGTTGGCCACATGATGCAGTCCATTATTCATGGAATTGGCCATGGTAATATTTCCATCATGCTTCATGACCAAATTAGCCGAGGACACGCTTTAATGAGCCTGGCTATCAACACTATTCCTACCCAGACAAAAAACGGCTCCCAGGGCTACTCTTGCGCTGCTTCTTGGAGCGCACAATGTAACAGCTCAAGACCATGACGATCAGCCGGAAGAGACCCACAATCATGCCGAACATGCAAGGCATAGTTGTATTCCATGTGGCCAATGTCAAACCAGAGGTTCTGCGTACTGGCACTCCCGTGTCCGTGGCAATGGCTATCAGATGTACAGTGGACTCGTTGAGACTTTACAATTGCTCTGGTCTCATTAAAATATTTCCCGTGGCATCAATCTCAAAAAGTTCAGCATGCTGACCACGCAGCGACTGCATTGTCTCTCCTAAATTCGTTGTAATTCCTTTTTTTATATTTACATACATATTTTCAAGAAATTCAAAATCTCAACACTAGGCAGTGTGACCATAATTTAAGCATGTTTCCTTCATCTGCCTACACTGCACTATGGGCAAAAAGTCCGAAAAATGTGCATAAAGTTAAAGCTAGATCGTTTAAATTTTACACAAAAATGTGTAATATTAATATAGAGTTTCGGTTTTTTTTGCAATAAAACCACATCTTCAACACCTCCGCCCACACCCAAGGAAAAAAAATAAAAAATGTTGTAGTTATTAATATACAATTTTAATTACAGATAAAAACCGCATTTAAGGGGTTTGTTTAAGCAATTCACCGACTCAACAGGGGGTGATTTTTAAATCACTCGTAAACATTGTCTGTGGCAGGGCGAATTAAAATTCGACCGAATTTCGAATGAATGCGATTTCTGTGGCACCCCTGAATAACTCAAATTTGAATTGTCAGCTGCCATTCAGATGTTCACGAAACTGTAAAATATGTACATTGGAGCGGACAGTTGATGTATGGAAAATGTAAGGTTATATTGAACGCTGCTTATACAATACGTTTTGCTGTAAAAAAAAGCTTAAAATAAAAAAGTAAAAAAAATAGGTGCTAGTTTCTGCGCATTGGATTAAAAGTTTATCACTCATACGTACTGTTGCCTTGCTTACAATTTGAAGCTTAAAGTAGTTGGCGTAGACTTCGTTTGAGGTAAAATAATTTGGCAAAAATAGGGGAAAGTTAACTTCGGCTCGGCCGAAGTTTTTTATACCCTTGCAGCTTCCATTGAAAACAAAAAAGTTTTTCTAACTAAGACTACTTTTTGGACCTTACATTTCTATGGGATCTATACTATATAGATGTCTGATTTCGACCAAACTTGGCGATCTCTTGGAAAACATAATGCACTGTTAATTACGAGGCGTTAATTAAAAGGCGATCCCATTGAAAACAAAAAAGTTTTCTCACTAGAACTTCTTTTTCGACCGATCATTCATACTGCATCTATATCCGATTTTGATAAAATTTTGTTGTTGTGTTCAAAAGTATATAAAATAAGAATATGCCAATAAAAAGGACGTTTTCATTAAAAACAAAAAAGGTTTCCTCTTTCGAACTAGTTTTTCGACCGATCGTTCCTATGGGAGCTATATTCTATAGTCATCCGATCCGGCCGGTTCCGACAAATGTGCAGTGTATTTGGACCAAAAGACTTCGTGTAAAGTTTGGTGAGGATAGCATTAAGACTGACTGAGGAGATAGCATAGAAACAGACGGACAGAAGGACAGACGGACAAACGGACGGACAGACGGATAGACGGACAAGGCTAAATCAACTCAGCTCGTCATGCTGATCAAGAATATATATACTTTATGTGGTCGGAGATGCTTCCTTCCATGCGTTACAAACATCCGGACAATTTTATAATACCCTCTGCAAGGGTATAAAAACATTATTTAGATGAATGGAAATACCTTAGATAAACTAATTCAGGAAGAAGGATTCTGTAAACAGGATAAACCTTTATTTTTAATTTTTATTATAAAAATTAATTTTAACTCTTATTTTTGATTTTAAAAAAATAACTTAAGAATAAGAATTAAATTTCAATTTTTTATTTAAAATCATAATATAAAGCTTATTTTCAATTTTTATAATAAAAATTAATAATAAAGATTATATTTCAATTTTTATAAAAAAAAATAGGGGAAAGTTAACTTCGGCTCGGCCGAAGTTTTGTATACCCTTGCAGCTTCCATTGAAAACAAAAAAGTTTTTTCTAACTAAGACTACTTTTTGGACCTTACTTTTCTATCGGATCTATACTATATAGATGTCTGATTTCGACCAAACTTGGTGAAATCTTGGAAAAGCATAATACACTGTTAATTACGAGGCGTTAATTTGGAGGCGATCCCATTTAAAACAAAAAAGTTTTTCTCACTAGAACTTCTTTTTCGACCGATCATTCATACTGCAGCTATATGCTATAGTTATCCGATGTTGATAAAACCTTGTAGAAATATTTTAAAGTATATGAAATAAGAATAAACCAATAAAAAGGACGTTTTCATTAAAAACAAAAAGTTTTTCTCACTAGAACTAGTTTTTCGACCGATCGTTCCTGTGGCAGCTATATGCTATAGTCATCCGATTTCGACCAAACATAGTGAAATCATGGGAAGGGATAGTAAACTAAGAAATACGTACTTTGGAGGCGTTTCCATTAAAAACAAAAAAGTTTTTCTCACTAAAACTAGTTTTTCGACCGATCGTTCCTACGGCAGCTATATGCTATAGTCATCCGATCCAGCCGGTTCCGACAAATGTACAGCGTATTTGTACCAAAAGACTTCGTGCAAAGTTTGGTTAGGATAGCTTTAAAACTGACGGAGGAGATAGCATAGAAACAGACGGACGGACAGACGGACAAGGTTAAATGAACTCAGCTCGTCATGCTGATCAAGAATATATACACTTTATGTGGTCGGAGATGCTTCCTTCAATGCGTTACAAACATCCGCACAATTTTATAATATCCTCTGCTAGGGTATACAAAATAATGCTGTCTTAAGAACTAAAACCAAACTTTAGTTTAGTTTTTCGTGATCGTTATTCAACTCAGTATACGTAGAATCAAATTTGGCTTGAATCGGTTAATAAATGTGGCTGCAGGACAGAAAAATGATAACAAACCTCGTTAAATACTTGCTTATGCAAATATTTCTTGAACCAAAAGTGCTGAGGGAAAACGGACAATTGATTTGAGTTCAGAGCTGGTACCTTCCCCTTACATATAGAACCTTTGGATAAGAAAACATTTTTTAATTTTTTGTTTTCCAAAACTGTTATTTACGTTCCCTGGTTTAAACATCTGCTTTAACTCAAATTAAAATTGTTTAATTTTTGAATTTAATATGTACCCCTGTCAAGGATTTGTTTAAGATGCTCCTCTTGGAACCTTATCGGCGTCCACCCTGATGTATATATCATATGGACACGCTTAGAAAAAAATACATTTCGAAATATGTTATCATAGTAGTTTTTCTGTAATTAAATTTTTTGTAAACCTTTAAAAAAAGCCACCTGAAGGTATACAATACACTTAGAAATCAGAACTACAATTTGGTTTTTCGTGATCGTTATTCCACTCAGTTTACGTAGAAACAAAATCAGGTGGCTGTAGAACCCAGAAATGTGAGAGCAAGCCTCATTCAAGAAATATGCAAATTTTGTCTTAAATTGTTGTCTTAAATTTGTAAGCTTTCTGGTCCAGATTTGTATTTGTATTTACTAACTTTCTTTCTTACGCTGAAGTAAACGGAGTTACTTAAATTACTAGCATTAGATTGGGTATTAGAACAGATAATGTTGGACCTAACCTTACAATTAACATTTTGACAAAAGAATTTGTATAACAAATTATTTGATTGAAAATATTATTAAACAATAATTATATTTTTGATAATAATTAATAAGTTTTAAGACTAAGTTATTATGTTTCATTTAAATGGTTCTTAGTTTAAATCGGTTCATTCGGTATACGGTTCTGGTTCCGGTTTGATTCCCTGGTGCAACCTTCAATGTTTTACAAACATCTGGTCAATTGAAATATACGACTATTTAATTTACCATCGTTTTTTAAAAATCAATCATCATTCTGTGACTTTTTCACTTTATTTATGCTGCCTTCTGGCTGAGTCGTTACTTGCTAATTGAATAGCTTGCGCCTTGCCAACACTGAGTGAGTACGGTCTGCACGACCGTGTGCAACACTGGAGGCACGCCTGAAATGGGCAGCACTGGTCGACTGACTCGTTCTTTTCTTTGCTTGTAGTCAACCAGGTTGGACCTGTCTCTAAGAAAGCTCTAGCTTTTCCTTTTCTCAATTGAATTTCTAATTTGCTAGACACATTTTCGGACTCCTCTCAAATCCATAATGCCACGCAATGCACGTCAGAAGAAGGCCGAGCGTCGGGCTGCGGCTGCCCAAGCGGCAAATTCCGAGAATACCAACAACAAGAACAGCAGCGACAACCACGTGGTCGAAGAGCTAGACGAGCAGTTGCCACAGCAGGGAGGAGGTGGCGGGGATAACCACATGATCAATGGACGCAATCGCAGCAACAGCGCCGCCCAGGTCTCGTCCAGGAAGTACAGTTCGAATACCTCGCGTGCCGATCCCATTTCGTGTGCCTTGAGCAGCAATTCGCTGCGCATGAGCGATGTCCAGCTGCTCCACGGTCCCCACTGGCTGAACGAGGCGATCATGAATTTCTATTTCGCCTACCTGGACAAGGTCAAGTACAAGGCCAATAGCGACTTTCTGTTCATCACTCCGGAAATAGTCTCGTGCATGCTATACATGGACGACAAGGAGCTGCAGTCGTTGCTGGTGGGCGAGCACGATGCCCTGCGCAAGCCCTTCATCTTCTTCGCTATGAACGATACCCACGCCACGCACGAGCAGGGCGGTGCCCACTGGAATCTGTTGGTGGCCTCGCGTCCGGACAAGACCTTCTTCCATTTCGACTCGTATGGTGGCAGCAATACGGCGAGCTCGCTGGAGCTGGTGGCCAATATTAAGGATGTGCTGGACATGCGACAGGCGCGCTTTCGCAATATGCGGTGCCTGCAGCAGAGCAACGGCTATGATTGTGGCATCCATGTCATCTGCATGGCCGATCAGATAGCGGACTATGTGAATCGTTATGAGAGCGTGGATGAAGTGCCGCCGCTGCAATTGGATGTGGTCAAGGCGAAACGTTCGGAGCTGGTCAAGTTGGTGACCTCGCTGGGTCGTCGCGTCTAGAGGAAGAAGAGAGAAGGCGAGATTCAACAAAACGCATTTTCCGACTATAGCTTTACCACTCACACGCACACACACTCAATCACACATACTCAACCAACTTACTGATGTATCTTCTTACGGAAAATGCGTTTTTCCGCTATAAATGTTGAGTCGCAGACTGTACTGTTACTCATATTCCATTATATGCATTTCTAAGACTACTTAACTTTGGTATAAAAAGGTGAGGGAAGACTTAAAGGGTTAAGTCGAAGGTTCCAGCCTGAGTTTATAGCTTTTTAGATCGTTGAAACAAGTTTTTTTTTTTTTTTCGAGAAATTTCTTTTAGATTTAGAATCGTTTTACAGTTTGTGGCATAGGCCGCCAGCTCTTACAGGAAAAAGTGGAGGATCTTTTATATTTGATAAATGCTAAAGTTGCTGTAACTTATTGGTTTTTTTTTTTATAGATTTAAGTGAAACAACGTTTCGAAGAGTTAAAAAGTCAAAACGAAAAGAAATGTGTTAAAATCTATTGAATTCTTATCGACAACTGTATTTTTTTTTTATATCAGAAGTTCAAATCAATTTTGGATCTCAAACATTTGGTAGCCATTCCGTGCCCTCATCTAGTTTTTAAGAAAATATAATAAATAAATAAATATTTGAAAAATGTGAATCTCTCCAAATAAGTAAATATTTGAGATATGTGAATATCTCCAAATAAAGTTAATTGATTATCTCATGTATGCTGCATAAACCACTTTTAAATCTAATGGTTTTAGGACTTGCTTAAGCTGTATTTTAACCAGGGATGCAAACCGGTACTGAACCGAGCCGAACCGCTTATTCCAGCTGATGAACCGAACCGGCTTCCTTTCAGAAATGATGAACCAAACCGAAAACCACAAAGAAAAACGGTTCGGTTCAGTTCACCGACGAGTTTTAGAACGTGAATCGCTTTCATCTAGCCAATGATACTTATTAATATAGGAATTTTAATCGTTTCCCTAAGGGAGACCACTGATAGACCGAATTGATCCTTAGCGATGCCGGATCGATATAACCTTTAAGGATGACTTGACACATCGCACCCAACATTTGGAAGATTGTTTTTACAAAAATCACCTTAATGAATCTTTTTCAAGCGCTTTTGATGATTAAATAGAGATTAAAACCTAAGGATTAAAAGAAGACTCGAAAATTACTCATGAATATGCTCAAAATGTGATTTATTGAATTATGACTCGAAATAGACTAGTAAAATGGGTCTAAACTGATCAGAGAACGGGTTAAAAACGACTCTTCATGAAGTGTCGCGGCTAGGGTACCATTTTCTACCGACATAAGCAAAATTTATGATCAGAAAACTAGCGCATTTATGATTATTTCAATCAGACCAAGACGTCGAAAATGTTTCGAATTTAATGAAAAATGTTTGCTGGGGAGTTTACTCCAAAAACGCTCTTAAGCTCGGCTCTTTTCAGAGCGCTCCGAACGTTGCTTGCTGAGTGCTATCATGTGCGATTAAAAGAAGACTCGAAACAAAATGTGATTTATTCAAACATGCCTCGAAAAAGACTCGCAAATAAGTTGAAACTGATCAGAAGAACTGGTTAAAAATGACTCTTCCAGAAGAGTTGTGGCTAGGGTACCAATTTCTCCCGACAGAAGTACTCGAAAAAGTCTCGAATGTGATCAGAAATTTCATAAAATGTTGCTGTCTTCAACAATCGCCCGCCGATCTCTTAGCCCAGCTAACATTTTTAGAAATTTTTGATCACATACGAATCTTTTTCGAGTTCTCATCCTGATAAAATAGACAAAAATGCGCTCGCTTTGTGATCATAAATGATACTTATGCCGGGAGAAAATGGTATCCTAGCCGCGATTCTTCTCGAAGAGTCGTTCTTAACCCGTTCTTTTGATCAGTTTCGAGTCATTTTCGAGTTATTAGCTAGTTTTTTTAGAGTTATATTTCAATAAATCACACTTTGAGCGCATGCATGACTCATTTTCGAATCTTCTTATAATCACAGATGACAGTAATCTCTTTTTAATCTTCAAAAGGTCTCGAAAAAGACTCATCAATTCATCATCAATGATTTTTGTTAAAATGATGTTCCAAATGTTGGTTGGAAATATACCTGTTATCAATCGCATTCTTTGCTTAAAAGTTAATTATTGATTTGTCGTCCTCTGGGGGTCAATTTTTAAAATTTTCTGTAGTTATTCTTTACCATAATTCAATCTAAGCCAGGAGAGTTTTTTCTCATATAATACGATAAATAGGGTGTTGTAAGATGTATAGTACGAATTCTTTTCTAGCCGAAATTCTCTGTTTCCGAAGGACTTATAGACGAATTTGCGAAAGAAATTCAAATGATTTAAAGGAATTCAATTTCCAAAGTTTGCGTAAACTCCCATTACGGCAGAAATCATAATATTTCATAATGTGCCCATATGAACCACTGAACCGTACGGAAACCGCGGTTCAGTTAGCTCCAAAAACCATGTAATAAACCAAACCGGCGGTTCATAAACAGTGAGAACCACTGAACCGAACCAGTACTTATTTTCGAGTGGTTTGCATCCCTGATTTAAAGTTTTCTGATATCTCATAAAAGATTCTCCAAAGAGATATCAGAAAAGTGTAATAGTCAATCTGAGAAACACAAAAATTTATGAAAAGCATGAAAGAACTGAATGAGAAGTAGGCTATTCTCTAAGTTCGATTTCTCAAATGAGATTTTTGACAGCCAACTCATAGTAGACTGAGATGTTTTTCACCCATCTCTTATGAGATCTCGACAAGTGAAAATGCAGCTTTAAAATTGATCAATTTTTGAATTTTATTTAATTTAAATTAACCATAAAAAAAAGCACCGCCACATAAAGTATATATATTCTTGATCAGCATGACGAGCTGAGTTGATTTAGCCCTGTCCGTCTGTTTCTAAGCTATCTTCTCCGACAGTTTTAAAGCTATCCTCACCAAACTTTGCACAAAGTCTTTTGGTACATATAGGCTGCACATTTGTCGGAACCGGCCGGATCGGATGACTATAGCATATAGCTGCCATAGGAACGATCGGTCGAAAAACGAGTCTTAGTGAGAAAAACTTTTTTTGTTTTTAATAGAAACGCCTCCAAAATACGTATTTCTTAGTTAACTATCCTTTCCCATGATTTCAATAAGTTTGGTCGAAATCGGATGACTATAGCATATAGCTGCAGATGAATGATCGGTCGAAAAAGAAGTTCTAGTGAGAAAAACTATTTTGTTTTAAATGGGATCGCCTCTAAATTTCGTAATTAACAGTTTGTTATACTTTTCCATGATTCCACTGAGTTTGGTCGATCGAAATCGGACTCTAATAGTATAGCTCCCATAGTAAAGTAAGGTCCGAAAAGTATTCTTATTCAGAAAAACAAACTGCAAGGTATACAAAACTTTCGGCCGCCCAGTTAACCCTCCTATTTTTACAAATAAAAAATCTACCAATAAATAGTATATTACATTTATATGGAAAAAATCATTCAAAATTATTATTGAGACGAGGAAAAAATAAATATACAAATATAATAATAGTTACACGAGTGCAAAAACCCGGAAATGACTTATCACGGTATCCCAAGATATGGCCCAAAAACCGTTTTGTGCTCATGATAACAAATAACTTGCGAATGGACCATAATTCCGAAAGTGACGAGAAGTTCTCGTATATTTTATTCAACGCTTTCATAGATGTAACGCGATGTCTGATAAATGCGAGTTACAGATCTGGTATTTGCTATTTTTATTTTGAAATTCCTACTCTAACCCTTACAGATTTTACAAAATTGCTCCAAGCTATTTATTTTTATTTATTATAATAGTCCATTTAATTTTTCGTCAGCAAATGTTGTTTAGATGAATTTGGATTCCGTTTGCCAAAGTTATTCGCGTTTTTCTGAGCAAACATCGGGTATCTAGTATTTTTTAATGTGCTTACAGAATAACTTTCCAGTTAACATAAAAGCCCCGAAAAGTATACTTTCCGAATGCTAGGTGGGAAATTTAAATATACTTTTTCAGAGTCACATAAATTTTTAATTTTACAATGTTGGACAGTTTGGGAGCTGTTACCTGGTAGGGTCATGATAATCTCCGGTCATGTGACCGCGAGCTATTTCATGTTAAGTGAGCAAAATGAGCACAAAACGGTATTCGGAAGTGCTATACGCGACCTGCTCTACAGCGTACGCTACGTAGTTTCCCAGGTTTTTTCGCACTGTAGCACGGAGCACGGAGGGAACAAAATAAAATTCAAAAATAATTATTATGTTCTGATTTTTATATAAAAAAGGAGTTATTTGTTCGGTCCCTGATTTAAACTCAACTGTGTACAAAATTAGATTGAATTAGGCTTAGGTTATAAACGGATCTCACATTCTAGGGGATCTCAATTGATCGAATCGGGAGTCAATATTATTTACAAGCGCTGGAGAGCATTTTTGCTGAATTTTAAAAAGTTTGCGACGCTAGTTCTTATTTGTATATTCTTTGTCTAATTCTGTTGTGCGGGATAATTTAAATTAATATTAATTTTAAGATCGCCGAACACAATGATACGACTTGTAATACTTTGCACATTAATATGCTTAACTATTAAAAATTTGTTTCAGCAAATAGTTTGCTTTTACCACTTACAATGTAAAAGCATAACATTGCACATTTATCAATTTGCTCTGAAACGCGTGACACGGTATTCTTCTAAATGCTAACGACACCAGAGATTAAGATTACACTCGTGATTAAATGTTGCACCTTTTGTCCAACTAGGAACTAGCAATTCGTGTATAAGACTCTCAGTACACAAAGGACCACATTTTGTGGCTGTTACTTCCCCCCAGTTATATTTTATGCCGTTGCGCTTTTGCTCTGATTGCAGTGCTCGGGGGATGCCCCATTGGCACCCCTCGGGTAGCATCCCTAAACGTTATAATTGCATTTTAAGTGGCATTTGCCTTTGGGATTTTGGGAGTATCGCAGACTCTTTGAAAAGCTTTTTGCATATATTAAATCCTGATGCTGGGGCTGTGGGTTGGTTGCGTGCAAGGGGGTGGAGGCGAATTTTTAAAGTTGACTAAACTTATCAAATATTTCGCTACGTATATTTATATGTTATAGAGTTAAGTATTTTGGCAAGGCCATAATGTCTACCCAACCCCTCCCCACACTGTGCCACCATATGCAAATGAGTCACGCACACGATGGTCTGACATTTTTTGATGTATGCCCGCGAGAGTCCTGCCCAGCGTTAATGTTATTTTTCACAGCTTCCTTCCAAGCCTGAGTAATGAGCAATGCGCTGGTCATGGGCGCGGGATGCGGAGATGCGGGTGCGGCATATGCGCACGTCGCGCTAGTAAATGAAATTAAGGCAACGAACGACAAATCCCTTTAAATAAATCCTGGCCAAGCATAAGAAAAAGAAGCAAAAATTGAATTGAAATGGGTTAAAAGGCAAAAGAGAAGCAAAAATAATCAAATCAGAAATAAAAGTTAATGCAAAACTGAAATTAAATTTAAATTAATTACCATGATTTGTTCGTGTTGTCACTGAATGTGAAGGGGGTTAAGCAGTTGGAGCAACTGGAGAAAGCGGCTTAAGGCGGCGCTTTTATACTGGCGGTGATGGGGAGAGCAGCAAGAAAGGTAACATAAATATACAGAAAAGTTGTAGATCTTTTAACGTTAATACAACGAAAACGCATTCTGAGATTTGAATGATGAATATAATGTTTTTTTTTTATGTGCGAAAACTAGAAACTAGATCTTTCTAATTGTTCGCCTTTTCTATATTATTTTGGTCCTTCGAGCCGGACAAAGCTATACATTATTAATTATATTCAAATTGTATAATCCAAGGCAGCAAACGGTTCCATTACCGAATCCTGAGTTATGTTGATTTAAACGCGTAGAAGTCAGATCCCTCTATTTTTGTTAAATTCTCTTAAATTCGCACACTTGAAGTAAAATGTCACATTTGGTTACTTTCATTTTGTCGATAGGCCTGCTGTTGACTTGCCTAAACTCCAACCGCTTGCGTACATAGTAGTACACCTACACCTCCTTGATGTAATGGTGTAACCAACAGTTGTGCCTCTCAGGAATAACACGCATTGTCACAACGGGGCGGCAGCCAAATCAAATAAGGACACGCTGTGAATCTTATTACACGGTAAAGTGCCATGGAAAAATTCGATCACGTAAATTGAGTTTACACTTTCAAGAAAGCAAAAAAAAACAAAAAAAAAAGCTAAGCCAACAAATACAAACGCCCGTATTTACTCTTTTGGGGGTTGACTGCAACCACTTGTTGAGTCAAAGGTGAAACAAACTTCGCCCCGTTGGCCCAATGAGGTACAGCATAAGTGGAAAAAGGAAAAGCAGTTCGCTTGGGGTTTCCTATTGTTGGTCCTTTGAGCCGGAACCTTTGAAATTTATGACTCACCGACGGTATTACATTTTTCTTTAACTTTTTTTTTAAGAGCACATTTTGGAAGTTATTTTTGTTGGTTATTCGAGCCGGATTTTAAACTTAACCTTTTAAATTTCTACTTTTTTTACAAAAAGGTACGGTTTTACTAACTGACTCTCATATTTTACGAACTCAAATCGGAACAGGGTTTTTATTGTTGGTCCTTCGAGCCGGACTTGACCAAATCTTCTGATTCTATCTGATTTTTTTAGCGAAAAGATTCAATGATGATTAAACGGTGTGACAGTCAAAAAACTTCTGGGATGCGACATGTTAGGTAGGTTATAGATATAGTTAAATGTAACATTGTGGCATACCACAAATTTTTCTTGTAAATCAAAATTTTGAATAACGGTTAAAAAACCGTATTTTCGAAGTAGATATAGTTAAGAAGAAATCATATGTCTTAAACTATGCATCCTATGATAGTTTGTAATACGTCGTTGGAAAGAGAAAATTAACACTTTTCCAACGGTGTATTACGTTGCAATTAAATTTGGGAGGTGCTACATGTAAAAACAAATCGATTTTTCAGTTTCCGTTCAGTCACCGTAATAAGTCAAATTTGTATAAGACAATTTAATTTTGGTATGTAGTTTCAAAAAATATTTATTTTTGCGGTTTCTGCACTTTAGTTTATTAAAATCGAGTAATATTTGGGTGAGTTATTCAACTTTTTAGAAAAAAGGCATAAAAAAACCGTATAAAATCAAGTAGGACAAGCCCGACTATAATATATACTGTAAGCTCAGTGTAAATTTATATGCTGCAGTAGCAGCAGAAAGCAGCGCTGCAGCAAAGTAGTTTCTTTTGCTTATATCTTGACTATCGTTCATCCGATCTTTACCAATCCTTTGGCGGATCGATAAAGAATCCCGATTACTAAATATGTCAAAAAAGTACGAACCTTCTATCCATAAAACTGCCGGAGATATGACGTTTTTTCTAAACTTGGGGGGCTGGAGTGGGCGTGGCAAAAAAATAAAAATTAACTTGATCTGCCTGCAAGCATAAGAAGCTTATATCCTATACTTGTCACACCTCTATCTTTTACCATCTCTGAGATCTGTTTATTCATAAGAACAGACGGAATGACAGACGGAAGGAGACTACTTTCGGACCTTACTTTTCTATGGGAGCTATACTATATAGATGTCCGATTTTGACCAAATTTAGTGGAATCTTGGAAAAGCATAACAAACTAACTAGTACATTTTTAAAGGCGATTCCGTTTAAAGGTGAGTACTGAGAACGTTCGAAATTTCCATAACCCAGCCCCAACGTTGCCCACAGGCACTTCTTTAAATCAAGGAATGTACTAGATATTCCTTTTTTGCGTGAAGGAGGACCAAAAGAATACGCTTTGACCGCAGAATGCACACCATCCACAACAGCCGAGCCAGCTCTGGTGGCAATTTTCAAAATGCTTTTGTGTATTGCTTTGTTTCTGAGTTTCAAACTACAAAATCAGGCGGAAGAAAAAATTCTTTAAGTAATTTTTTTATATGGAAATTGACAGCTAAAGGAAAATTCGAACGTTTTCAGTACTCAAAAAAAAGATTTTCACTCTAGAACTTCTTTTTCTACAGATCATTCATACTGCAGCTATATGCTATAGTCATCCGATTTTGATAAAACTTTGTAGAAATGTGTAAAAGTATATAAAATAAGTGTATGCCAATAATAAGGACGTTTTCATTAAAAACAAAAAAGTTTTTCTCAGTAGAACTACACAGAGGGAAAAAACGTGGTCAGAAAATAAGATTTCTTCATCTCAAAATGTGAACAGAATGTTCTCTCAAATATTTGAGCACCAATAATCTGAATGTTTTTGATTGAGCCCCCCTGCAGCTCACCCCACCCCCCCCCCCCAAAAAGGCGGGCTTCTACCCCCCGGGAAGACAAAAACCTACAACCCCCCGTCGCGGCCGCCCCCGCCCCCCCCCCCCCCCCTGGTTGGGTGTTCCCCCCCCTCCCGGCGGGGCAAAAAAATTATTTTTTTTTAATAAATAATTAATTAACGATGGTGGGGGGGTGGTTGATAGAGGGTGGTCTTTGCCCCGTGGGGGGGGGGCACAGTGTTGCTAATTAAGTTCGTAGCGGCGCGAAACCTATAACTTGAATATAAAACCACTTATGGCAATAAACCAAATTTTTTATGATTAAACTATCACATTTCCATTTTTTGAAAAAAAAAATTTTTTTTTAATTACTTTTTTTATATTTTATTTTTTATTTAAGAAAAAAAAAATTTTTTTTTAAATTCTTTAAATTGTTTTAATTATCCAAAAATTCAAATAAAACGGGAAAAAATATTACACATCGATATTTTCGAGTATTAGAAGCTGTTTTACGCTATTGTCCAACTCTAAGCTCGTTTTAGAGCATTTTGATGCTGCATTGCTTTTAGCGGTTATTACTGGATCGGAAGATATTAATAACCCATGAAATAAATCTTCCATAGTATTCCATAGTTATTGCAACTATAGAAACCTAAAGTTAGGGAAAAAAAATATTTTTTTTCCATATTTTCCCAAAAACATGAAATTTTCAAACACAAATATTTTTGCGGGTGGCAGCTTGTGGCAGCAAGTTATTGTTTTTAAACATTAACAATGATCTAAATTAACAAATAATATAAGCCAGTGCACGGACAAACACGGACGTATATTAGTTTTATTCTACAGAAGTTTGAATTACGTAAAAAAAAAGCAGTACTAAAAGAGCCATTTTTAAACTGCCAAATGCAAATAATTTGAACACGCAAACGAGGCAAATATACTTTTTTTTATAAAATATATACTTTAAACTTAGGTTTAAAATCAAAAAGTTTTAAAAAATTCAAACTATTTATGATTTTATTTAATTTTAAAGTTCGCTGTTCTGACAGCTACAATTAACATTTTGCATGCCTGTTAACATATGCTAATGTTTAACAGCCTACAGCTATGTTATTTGAAGGAAAAAAAAAAAAAAAATTGCCAAAAAATTTAATTATGTATTAACTATCCAAAACGCAAGTAAAAAACCCTTAATGAAGTTATTTTTAAATGGGTTTCCCCCCCCTTCGAATTTTTTTAAAAAAAACCAAACTCCCCCCCCACCCCCGCCACCGATGCTGTGGATCTTGACAGTGGATGATTAGATTGGTTTTTGGGTGTGCGTGCGTCCGTTCGACCGGTGGATGTGTTTGGTGGTGTTTTTTTTTTTTTTTTTTTTAAATTTTTTTAAAAATAAATATAAAAATAAAATTATTTTTTTTTTTTTTTAAAAATTTTTTTTTTTTTTTTTTTTTTTTTTTTTTATATATTATTTTTTTTTTTTTTTTTTTTTCAATTTTTTTTTTTTTTTTTTATTTTTTTTTTTTTTTTTTTTTTCTTTTTTTTTTTTTTTTTTTTTTTTTTTTTTTTTTTATATATAATTTATTTTTTTTATTTTTTTTTTATTTTTTTTTTTTTTTTTTTTTTATTTTTTTTATATTTATTTTTTTTCGTTTCCATTAAAAACAAAAATCCAACTTAGTTTTTCGACCGAATTTCTCCAATTAGTCAACGTATTCTTTTTGTTTATACAAATGTGCAGCGTATTTAATCCAAAAGACACCGTGCAAAATTTGGTGAGGATAGTTTTAAAACTGACGGAGGAGATAGCATAGAAACAGACAGACAGACGGACAGAAGGACGGACGGACAGACGGACAAGGCTAAATGAACTCAGCTCGTCATGCTGATCAAGAATATATATACTTTATGTGGTCGGAGATGCTTCCATCAATGCGTTACAAACATCCGCACAATACCCTCTGCAAGGGTACAATAAAAATATGCAATGAAACGTATGTAGTGTAGTTTATCTATATTATGCAGGTGTATGGCATTGCCGTGAAGAGAGAAGCATCTCTCCATTCATGGCATTGGGTCGAACGAGCGTTGCTTATGTCGCTCCATGCATGGCATTGGGTCGAACGAGAGTCGTTTATGTCGCTTCTCTGCATGGCAGAGACATCGCCTTGCAAAATACGTCAGTCGAGCACATAGTGATGTAATTAAGGGTGGGTCGACGACAGTCACAAAATCGTCGACGGAACGTCGATACAGCGTCGGTCGGCCGAACTAGAGGGTTGTTTACAGTTTTGAGCAAACGCAACTATTTGGGACCTCGAGCAAGCTAAGCTTGCTACTAATTAAGCATTAGAAAGGTCTCTTAATAAATTAAATCTATTAACCAAGATTTTCTAAAAAACAAACAAAAAATACGTTGCATGTTTCTCAGTTTGTCAGATAATTTAGCTCTTTTTTCAAGTTGTGCCGCTCACGTTAGCCAGCAGGTTTGCGGTTGCATCGCTTTACAACGCAGTCCTCCTCGATTGAACTTAAAACGTAGTGGGACAGGTTGGCTTTGAGTTCACCTCTGTTGTCTCAATATTAACTTTGCTCACTGAATTGAATTAATGCTTAAAGTTACAAATGCATTTGGGGCTTTAATTCTAAACCAGCAAAACTACAGCAAAATAAACCAAATATTTATGTATATTTAACTAGATGAGTTCCTAACGAGTCTGACAAAGTTATGGCGGAGGGAATGGCAGATGCCATTGCTTTCACATAATCACAAGCATCGTTTGCTTTCACATACATTCATACGTACGTACATATTGTACAAGTAACCCATAAAACCGTCATTTTTGTGGCAACAGCTTTTGCCATATCAGTTCAATTGGAAATTGCCGGAAGGGTCTAAAATAAGCAAAGAAGTAAACTCGTAAAAAAGGGAAAGAGTGGGCGAGGCAAACCAAATAACTGGGAATGGCGATAACAGCAATAACAAGTGAGTACTCGTATATGAAGTGCATATAAAAACAGAAAATGTAACAATGTTTGCGGGGGAAAATTGTAAAAATGCAAATTAAAATGCGCCCAGAAGCCAACAACAACATAAATTGTTTGGAGTTTTCGTTTTTTTTTTTATGATGAGGAGGGAACTCCGGTGTCGGTGAAAAGAGTGGACTCAGTGGAACTTCAGTTGATGGCTCAGTCTGGCCAGCATAAATAAAGGTTAACGAGAACTGACTAAAACTCACTTCATCTTTCGACTGTGTTGAAGTTTTTTGATTTTTGCCAGTTGTCTGTTGAAAAGTTGATTTTCGTTGCATACTTTGCGGCAGCCGGCAGAAAGTTGCGTATACGCAATGTGTTGGATGTTGATGCTGGCACAACTCCCGTTGTTGTTGTTGTTGTTGCTGTTTTCGTTGCATAACTTTGGGCGCTAATTAATTGCGCAAACGACACGCAAATTGTATATGCAAAGTTGGCGACGGGTCAAAGAGCTCCCCCCCTCCGCCCCACACACGTAATTGAAATAAAGGAGCTGTCACCTACTGACGCCAAGGGGCATTGTTATACACAAACGCACACACGCACACATATGAGCACTCCCTGGTGGGTTCTTTGGTTTTATTTTGTGTGTTTTTTCCTTTCTTACAGAATGAGCATTTGCCAGCTAAGAAAGGCATATTAGATTTTAAGTGTCTATAATGGGGCCTTGAAATAGCTATAGAGATGGGCTGATATCTACACAGAAAAAAAAAACAAAGTATGTAAGAACCACTTGAAAATGTAGTTTTCCTACACATTTGACAGGGATTTTCCCCCCACTACGTTTATGCATATTTTCTACATGCCGCATTTACTTTTTTCATTTCTACATGCAGCATGTAGCTTCTCTACACGCCACGATTAGGACCCAAAAGCGGCTTTTATGTAGCTAGCGAACTCTATGGAACGATGCCAAGATTGGCGCCGCATTTTAAGCAGTGGTTTTAGTAACACTTGCCCCTGTTTTGGTCCGCGCGGGTTCAGCATGATTCTAGCTAAAGCGCTGCTTCATTTTGCTGCCTTCTCTCCGACGTTAGCATGTTTTCGGAAGCATAAACTGGTGTCCAGCATTACTACAAGTAATTTAATGGCTCTTTTGTATTTGATAGCCCAGCCATTGACTCTTACCCAAGCTGATTCCACTTTCTTACGACTTCTAATTAGCACCGCCTCTGTCTTTTGCGCCGCAAGCTCGAGTCCCGCCCCGTTAAGCCACTGGTGGATGCGCTCAATGCCAGAATGACATACCTCTTCAGTCCTTCTTAGCACTTCACCCACAGCAAAGAGTGTCACGTCGTCCGCGAAGCCCACAAAGTGCACTCCTGGTGGGATGTACAGTCGGAGGACCCCATCGTACATGGCGTTACATAGAACAGGTCTAAACACGGAGCCTTGTGGGTCACCAGCAGACACCACATGGGATTTGTACGTACATGGTTTCCCGTGTGCCGGGATTGGCAATCCTTGGGCAGTGTGGTTGGCACTGCGTCGGTTCCGGGACTGAGACCCGATTGCCGTGGGAACCGCCGCATTCTCAGAAAGTTGCGCCACCTTTCCCAAACTATTGACCCGATCTCCTTCAGCACTGAAGAGGTAGAACGAGCCATAAAGGACTCTAAACCCTCAAGAGCCATTGGACCTGATGGCCTAGCATCCATCATACTAAAACACATAGGCCCACTAGGTATACGCTACCTTACGCATAATTTCAACCTATGCATCAAGACGCTCACGATCCCCTCAATTTGGAAGACCGGGAAAATCATCCCGATTCCCAAACCGGCTGATCAAGGCTCATCATATCGCCCCATCACGCTGCTCTCACCGGTCATAAAAATACTGGAAGCTCTAATCCTCCCCACGCTCAAGGAACATCTTCTCCCATCTGAGCACCAACACGGCTTCATCGCTGGACACAGCACAACCTCTGCCTTGTGCGAACTCTCTAGCAAAATCGCTACAGGACTCAACAGCAAAAGACCCCAAGAAAGGTCAATCCTGGTTGCCCTGGACCTTACCAAAGCTTTCGATATGGTGAACCACACCACTTTGCTCGAAGATCTTTCGTGCAGTTGTCTGCCGAACGGCATTAAAAGATGGCTGACAAATTACTTGTCTGGTCGTCAAGCCCAGGTCGGTTCGAAATCGAAGACCTGGACCATAAAGCAAGGAGGCGTTTTATCCCCACTCCTTTTCAACTTCTACGTGGCAAAAATCCCTCACCCACCAATTGACGTCAAACTCGTCACCTACGCAGATGACTGCACTGTCATCACCACTGGGAGGGACATAAAAACACTAGAAACAAGATTAAACGTTTACCTTCCAAAATTGTCAAACTTCTTTGCAAGTAGGAACCTCAGCTTATCCGCTCCTAAATCCACTGCAACCCTACTGACAACATGGACAAAGGAAGTAAACCTGTCCCTTGACATCCACATAAGCAAACAACTTATCCCCACCATTAAATACCCTAAAATCCTAGGCGTCACTTTCGATCCTCTTTTTACTTTTTCTAGACACTCGGAGGATACTATAAAAAAAGTGAGAAGCCGAAATAAAATCCTCAAAGCCATTTCAGGCAGCTCCTGGGGCAAAGATAAGGAGACAATAGCAACAACTTATAAAGCAATTGGCCGCACCAATCTGGTCCCCAACATTAAGTGAGACACAATGGCGTAACCTTCAGCTAGCACAAAATGCAGCATTAAGAGTGGCCACGGCCTGTCATATTATGACCAACCCAGACCACTTACACCAAGAAACGGAGATACTGCCAGTCAAAAGCCGCAACCAGCTACTCAAACAGCAATATCTCATAGGATGCCTCAACGAAACCCACCCTAATAATGTCTGCATAGCAACGGATATGTCCCAAAGAGCAGTTCCAGTGCGATTGGATCTACGCACGGAACTAGCTAACATCGAGAAATTCCTAGGACCCAAGCATCCTGTGCAGAGGCAAAAAAGACAGCACATACACACATGGTAAACAAGACCATAGAATTATACCAGGATAACATAGTTCTTAGAGGTAGGCCGAAGAAACACTCCCAAGAACCACCAGGACCACCCTATCCCAGCTACGATCAGGAAGAAGCCGGTTTTTGAATAGCTACCTCGCACGGATAAACCCAGAGGTTTCCGATGAATGCCTCAAATGTGGAAACAGCCCTCACAACACCCAACACCTTTTCAGTTGCCCTCTTAACCCCACCACCCTCACAGCACTAGATCTGTGGACCCATGCAATCGAGGCAGCCTCTTTTCTCGAATTGGACATGGACTAATCTCAACATCCCCCTTACATTTTACCCTACATCTTTCTCTTTTTCTTTTCATTCTCTCCACGTACATGGATCAACCCCGACCAACCGTTACAACAACAACATGGGATTTTTTACATTAGCACTGAAGTACGATCCAATGATTCAAGTCAAGAGTAACCTGACCGGATGAACCTTTTAAGTGACACAGAATGGACCCTTTACAGGCACGATATGTACTGAGCCAGGCAAGGTAAACTTAACAAGGTAGCCGCACTCGCTTTCTTTGCTTACTACTTCACTAAGGCCCGATTTCTCAATGTGCGGTCAGTCAACTTGACAGGCAGTTTGCTGTGTGTGGCGCAACCGGAGGAACAGACTTAACCGCTGCTCGAGCACTGGTTAAGGTTAACCGCGAGTTTAGTGCCGATGGAATTATTGATATATTATCGTTATACAAACAGCTGGCTCCAACATTTGATTTGTTTATTTAATTATTTGCTGCCACAAAATGTTTATGAATAAACGAATTTTTCAACTCCACGCAGTGGAAATGGAATTTGAAGAGGCAAAGCAACGAATAAACAATGCAAGAGAGTACAGAGAGTACTGATCTGGATGATTCAGGTTGACAAAATCTACATGTAAAATAACCCTGTAGTTCAGCTGGTGTCAAGGCACTACCAGGCCTAACGTCCTGATGCATCACTGGTGTCAGTCGCGTCGTTAACGACAGGTAATGCATCACAGCGCTAGTCTAGTACGTGAACTAGAGTGTGCACCCATCACAACACTAACGACTGGTAATGCAGGGTCGTACCGATCGGTACGTTTTCCGGACATTCCCATACAAAATTCGTTAGGCAAATACTTGGCTGGTGGTTGGTCTGGTGGCGAGTGCTGACTACGAAGAGTTAGAGAATTCGTTAATGCCGCGCCGGTGCAGCTGAACTACCGGGAATTTATGCTAGGATCAGAGTTTAAGTTAAAGCCTTGACTTCAGTTGCGATTCAATTTGTTGTGACTAGGATTGTTAGCAGGACTTGGCGGCGCTGCGTTCTTATGCATGTGGCGACTTCCTTATGACTGCAGCTGATTTCAGTGTAGTCAACGTTCCTTTGATAAGCCGTGCAGGTAAACAAGTGTCCCCAGCTATTGCTTTTGATTCATCGCAATCAATTTTAATAAATTTTTCGCAAAAATATTACCAGCAGCATTCAATGGCATTAAAAAATCCCCAACAAAAATACCTTATTTGTTGACCGCGTCTGGTCACCCTAATGCAGCGATAGAAATTTATCGATATCAGATGAAACTGCTGTTGAGAAATCCAAATGACTTGACCGCTTGTCAACTGGAGGAACAAAGTTGACCGGCGGTTGGCCAACCGGATCCTTTGAGAAATCGGGCCTAAATGTCAGTCTGTAAACAAAAGTTGTGAGCTACGCATCCCCGCATCTCTAGTTTAGTCCTAGCATGCTTCTGAGATTCCGAAACAATGGCGAGCGCAGCGCGATGAATGGGTTAAGCGGCAGGCCAGGTTGAGAAAGGCAGGCGAGCAATCGACGTCGGAAATTTTCTATGCCCATTCCTTTTTATAGAGCTGCTGAGACTGCGCAACAATCTCAATGGCAGTGCGTTGAACAGATCGCACCCAGAGAAAATTCTGGAATTCCGGGAAATTGCTAAATTTGAGATCTCAACACAAATCAAATAAGCTTCGCCTATTCGTTTTGAGTTTTAAATGCTTATAGCAATAAATACTGATAAGTGTGCGTCGGTGACTAATTTCTGCCGCAATGACACCTGCCCGTAAATATCTTGGGGTCGCACATGGGCATCATATAAAGGCAACAGATCAGGCGGTTCTAGATGTTACTGGCATGTGAACCACAAGAACAAGTTGTCACTCAGGAACAAGGTTCTGATATACAAGGGCTCCGGTATGGAGGTACGGCCACAAGCCTATGGCATCGCTGCGAAGACTCATCAGTGCAAATTGAGAGTGCTCCAGGCCAAAGTCCAAAGCCGTATTGCCGTAGCTGAATGGTACTTGGAAACCAGAGAGATGGAGATGTTATCAACATGCAGGCCGCCAGATACCTTGACATGTTATCTCAAGTTATACCAAGAAGTAAAATTTTCCATTGATTTTTTCTGTCCAAATTGCGAGATATCTTTGAGTCGTTCATTTGTATTTTTCCATGGTTTTTCCCAAATGCTGTAATTACTTACATAAGTGCCGCCGCCACAGTTTCTGTCTCAGTTTCAGTGCCTTTGGGCATTGGCAACTGAGGCGCCATCTAGACACATGAACACCAAAATGCACATACAAACGTTCACACGCTCGTGACTTGGGTGTTACGGCTTTATAATTTCATCATCCAGCAGGTGTCAAGGCCTTCAGCTTCAATCTTGAACTTGGAAAGTGTTTGAGCTTAAAAATGTAGACTAACTTACTGTGACAAGTTATTTAGGCCACGGGCTCAGTAAAGGCAAATGGCGGATGGATGACTGATGTGTGTGTGATGTTGCTGGTAAACCAATTGCGGAAGTACACAAGGAATAACAAAACAAGATTTTCACATAGTGTCCCACATATCGTTGCTTTTCGATTCCGGGTAAACAGTTAGCATGGGTTGGCTTTTATGTTATGCAATCGAGACAAAAATACATTTAATGCGTACTGATGATTACATTACGTCGATTCGACGAAAGATGATCTTTACGTCATAAAAATAACTATGACCGTCCAGGGTTAATAAGTTGGTTTTTAATTTTTAACAGCCATTCCTAATTGATACAAGAATATAACAGAAGGGCGCAACGGGCCACTATGTTAAGCCGCAAATGAACAGTTCGAGTTTGATCAAATTTTAGAAACTATTTGGAATATTTTTTTTATATTTTCTTATGTACCTTTGTTATTTCCGACATTTTGCTTTTTTGACTTGACAAATATAGATGGTCGAATGGGAGTCTATGGGAGAGAGTTCAGTTCAGTAGGAGCATCAGAGCCAGGCAGTTCTATACACTTAGGGAAAAGATGCATTGTTGGAATTAAAAATTTTTTGATTTTACTATGACCCTTTTGTATTAAAATCAGAGCTAGTAAATAACAATTGATCGTTTTTCCTTTTCTGTCTTTTCAAAAACAAAACCCAAAAAATTAATTTTTTTTTTTTTTTTAGCAGAACACTTCGATTCTCTTTGTTTATGTTTTCAGTTGACTATTCTCAGTTGAGTTCTTTTTGTTCTCTTATAACATTTTTAGCGGTCTGACTGAGCGCAGGGCAAAGCTGCATAGAAATTTAAAACATAATTCTCAATACTATAATTAAAATTTATCTTCTTTTCATTCAGATTTGCAATCAGTAAGTTCTGTATTGCTGCTTGGCAAAATTTTTTTTGTCGATTTTTTTTGCATATTTTTATAGCTTGGATATTTCAGATAATCGTCCTAAATAGATTTTTAAATTCGAATTCTTTAGAAGATACAGCCCTTTTAATGACCCAAAGTGATCTGATTTGCCTAGCAACTGTGAGTCACAAGCCCACACGACACCTCGCTCTCACATACACACACACAAACGCAAATGACTTTTAAATTTTCACTCACAGCATCGGCGGGGAACAGAGCAAAGGAATAAAATTTTGGTTGTTTGCTGAGCAAAGAGCGAAATGTTCAAGAGCCGTGAGAACGGCTCATCTCTGACTCTTTGCTCAAAGGTCCGCAAAGAACTCTTTTTTTGAGACAACGAAAAGCGCTCAATTGTTATTTGCTAGCTCTGATTAAAATTGATTAAAAAGCACTTTGATTTCACTAAAAGCATATTTATGCTCCGAATTTCAGGTACCCCTTAAGACTTGAGAATTACAAGCGGTCTTATTTATGCACAACTGGTTGAGACGGCATTCCAATCATGTTCAGTCCGAAGACCCCAGACGCCGAGAACAGAGTGACTAAAATATGTATATAGAATAAAATTCGTAGTTTTTTTTTCGACTGATTGAGATTAGGGTTGCAATTTTAACCAAAGAAACTATTGCAGAAATTTCCATTTTGACCATTTATTGACATTTCCTGTAAGCATTGAACTTTGATTTTTTAACAATGTACTGTGAAATCATCGTATCAAACTATTTACATTACTAAAATAAAATATAAAAAAAATAATTTTTGAAAAATTCTAGAGGCAAATACCCCCTTAACATAACGAGAAAAGAATTTTGAAATGTAACATGCGAGTTACACCTGTCTTCATCGCGAACATCAATTCCAAAGTCCAAACATACTCCACAAGCAAAATAGCATGGCCGTAGATAGATAGAACACCCCGTATGGAATCCAAAAAAGACTTAAATATCTGAGCCTCGGATATTTTAGCAAGAAGACTTCGGGTTTAATTTTAGATTTTTTTACTATTTACTCAAATAAAATGAAATCTTTAATAGGTATTGCTGCTTGGCAAACAATTTTTTTTTTTTTTGTTTTTTTTTTATACCCTTGCAAAGGTTATTATAAAATTGTGCGGATGTTTGTAACGCATTAAAGGAAGCATCTCCGACCACATAAAGTATTTATATTCTTGATCAGCATGACGAGCTGAGTTCATTTAGCCTTGTCCGTCTGTCCGTCCCGTCCGTCTGTCTGTTTCTATGCTATCTCCTCCGTCAGTATTAAAGCTATCTTCACCAATTTTTGCACCAAGTCTTTTGGTACATATACGCTGCACATTTGTCGGAACAGGCCGGATCGGATGACTATAGCATATAGCTGTCATTGGAACGATCGGTCGAAAAACTAGTTCTAGTGAGAAAAACTTTTTTTTTTAATGAAAACGTCCTTATCATTGGCATACTCTTATTTTATATACTTTTACACAATTCTACAAAGTTTGTTCAAAATCGAATGACTATAACATAAAGCTCCCATAGGTCGAGAAACTAGTTCTAGTGGGAAAACCTCCTTATCATTAGCATACACTTATTTTAAAATTATTTACACAATTCTACAAAGTTTGGTCGAAATCGGATGACTATAGCATATAGCTCCCATAGGAACGATCGGTCGAAAAACTAGTTCAAGTAAGGAAAACTTTTTTGTTTTTAATGAAAACGTCCTTTTTATTGGCATATTCTTATTTTATATTTTTTTAACACATTTCTACAAAGTCTTATCAAAATCAGTTGACTATAGCATATAGCAGCAGTATGAATGATCGGTCGAAAAAGAAGTTCTAGTGAGTAAAACTTTTTTGTTTTAAATGGGATCGCCTCCAAATTTCATAATTAACAGTGTATTATGCTTTTCCATGATTTCACCAAGTTTGGTCGAAATCAGACATCTATATGGTATAGATCCCATAGAAAAATAAGGTTCAAAAATTAGTCTTAGTTAGAAAAACTTTTTTGTTTTAAATGGAAGCTGCAAGGGTATACAAAACTCGGCCGAGCCGAAGTTAACTTTCCCCCTTTTTTTTTGCATATTTTTATAGCTTGGATATTTGAGAATATTGTCCTAAAAGTATTTCTTGAAATTCGAAACACTTTAGAAGACATAGCCCTTTTAATGACCCAAAGTGACCCGATTTGCCTAGCAACTGCAAACTTTCAAACCGTTTATCTCGAAACCACGTTTTTCGATCTGGCGGCACTGATTGTGCCCGTAGTTCCTGAACCGATTTTGATGAAACAAGGTGCAATCCACGGAAAATTGTCACCATTATGGCCCCTGTTTGAATCTTAATTTTAAAAATTTTTTTACTATTTTTTTTACACTAAACTACAAAAAAATTGCCCAAAATCGATTTTTTCATTTTTCAATGGCCGCCGTTTTGTAAAAAAAATCGAAAAATGATCTGTTTTGCTCACAGACTTTGTCACTGATTTGGTCACTGTTTTAGTCACCGTTTCCCCATCTTCCCCATCCACCCACACACAACCCACCTGCTGCTATGGCATCGCAATAGTGGCTGACTGGCAAGGACCAAAGCTGCTGACTTTGCAAAATCAGTAGCGTAGCCAAAGAAAAAAGTAAGCAAAGACAAAATTTTTTCTCGTTTAGGTCCCTGATCCAGATCTAAGTTGTTACAGGAATCATCAAATTGTACGTTAAATAAGAGTTGGATTTGTACTAAGTATTCTCAAAATATTTCAATACCTAGTCGGATTTTGCAGCATGTGGTTCCCAAGAGAATGCCATTTTTTCATACTTCTTTTTACGGGGAAAAGTCACTACATAATTAATTTAGTATGACAGAGATTAAAAAAATCTGTATGAAATGGTCACGTTAGCATGAAACCGTGCATTCTCTGAGTTGTGCCTTTGTCATGCGTAAGCAAAAAGAAAGCTTGTTTATTTCTAACACGTTCTTCTTCATATGCTTGGAAGGCAACAAGCCACCACAATATAAACCGTCCCTTCTCTAGTTGGTGCTTTTAGCACCTATTAAAGGGAAGAAGAAATGCGGAATGCAAAGCCAAGGAAGAGATTGTAAAATAAAGAGGAACGGCTCAATAAGAAGAACATTAGTGCGTTTTATTCTTTGCTGCCGTCAACAGCGATTGCACGTGCGTGTCGTTAAAATAAATATACATAAATCAAAGTTATATTAATATAAAGTCAGCCCAAAGTATAATAAAAATACAAAAGTACATACGTGTGGCCGGGTGGCTCAGTGGCTAGTGTGCGCGATCGCTGTGCAAGAGGTCGTGGGTTCGAACAGGAACATCTAATGAAAAATTTTTCTTTAAATAAACTTTACAGCCGGTCACCCCTCTCTGTTGTTGGCACCAGCTTTGTAGTAATTAGCCATGTAAAAACTTCTCAAACTGCCGTTCGGGTCCGGCGTTAAACTGTAGGTCCTTTTCTCTTGTGCGAAAATTAGAAGCGCACAAGCCAAGAGATTGAGAGTAGCTCGGCATTGGCCCTTTGGGGCTGTGTCAAGACATTTTACATTTACATACGTAAGTATTTAGAGTTAACATTGGTACAATTTACTTTTATTAATTATGCATTTTCGCAATAAATGTATTACACGTGTGTGCGATCAACTGAACTGAACGGCTCAACAAACCAACGCAACCAAAACATCGCAACCAGCATCCCAAATATTAAAATACAAGAAGTGCCAATATTTGTAGGTACTTAAATTATCACCCAATGCATTATTGTTTGTAGAATTTATTATTTATTTTGAACTCCCAGAGAATGGGACTGCGACTGAATAAAAAATCGTACGAGTGGCATTGGAGAAATATCAACTTCAGCAACTGAGGCAAAGACAGTGTATACCAGCGAAAGTAACATTATAAATAAATAATTTATTTAACTTGATTTAATAAATAATAACATAATTTTATAGAAAAAGATTTTTATATATAGTGTCTATTATGCTGATTTTCATGCCAGCGAACGCCTCACCCATGAAATATTGCCTTCCGACGGATGTACATCTGGAACCGTTCTTTGAGAAAAAGAAATTGGAAGGGAATCCCGAACGATTCACGAAGTTCAAAGCCACAACAACATGCTAAGATACGTTCTCAAAGGTGCAATCGTTTTGGTTTTCACGCCTCAATAATAGCAAATGGAACTTTTCTGATTTGGGAACTACTTCTTCGGTAACAGAGATCTATGAAAGATGTGCCTTTTTCATGGTGTCAAGTCCGACTGGGTACTCAAATCGTATCTTAGACTTTGATTCCTCATCTCAAAACTTAAAGTCCCACCCACGTGTAAACATCTGTCGTATATGTTTTTACAGTTACCCCCTCCCAACCGCCCATCGTCTTTGTACAGAGGCAAAAAATAATTTGTGAGTTGCTTCCCATTTTTTTTTTCGTTTTAGCACACCTTTTGTGCTGGCTCCCTCATCTGTCTGCCATCTTTTGTGCTCATTTGGCAAACGACAGAAAGTAAAAAAGCAGAAATGGAAGCCACCCCCAGTTCCAGCTACCTACCTGTACCTGTACCTGGTAGCTGGCAATCGATAAGATGGCAAATTAAAATTGCCTTATGACTGCTCGTGCTGCTTTGGGCATATGTTGGAGCAGGGAGCAGCACTTAACGACATTGGCTTCATTTCACTAAGCGGCTCAATCGAGTCATCATCTTGGGCATTAGTCTGGCGCTGTCTTAATGCCATCAGGCAGCAATCTCAGTTTTCAGCTGCTTTTCAACTCGATCAGCTGTAAAATGTCTCCGCTAATGGCGGCGGAAATCATGAGTGCAAAAACATAAATTTCAATTTCCTGGCCATAATTTAACGAACCAGGTGGGAAAAATGGAACACATTGAGGTTACTCCGCCCCCACTTAAACCAACGAGCAATCGAAATGAAGCAAAAAGAGAAATAAGAGGTCGACATTTTCGCAGATTCTTTATGGTATTTGCTACATAGAATAAGTTGGCACGCGTTTGTGCCATTGCGGCAGAGCAAATAGGAGATGTGAATCAGAGATCTGCTGCAGTGCACTGCAACTACTAGTGCTCTACATAAGTACTTGATATTTAAATGAAAGCAGTCTTAGCTCTACTCATGGCATATTTGTGGTTCGCTAGTGCAGTGCCAGTAATACCTGCACCAATCGGTTTGCAAATTTCTAATACTTATGCGAACAGAGAGCTTTAAAGTTTGAGTTTTCATTGAGTTTTTCGCTTGTCACTCTCTATCTCTTGACATTCCACCTGGTTCCCCCAAGAAGAGACGCTCTCTGTCTCTCCCCTGACATTAGTAATACTTGACTTCGGCAAGTAATGCATGACTTCAGTGTAAACTGCCGAGTGTGTGCGGCCCTCCAGTGCTAAGGCTGGGGATAACTGCATTACACGAAAAATTTCAGAACTTTTACCGTAACTTTTTATTAAGAAAAGCAAGACCAAAAATATTATTCATACTTATCAGAGCTGTAAACTATAATTACCATTATTCAAATAATCATAAACAATAATCGTTATTGTAACTTGGAATTACGATTATTCAGTAAATATTACAAAATGTAATTACTTTTACAATTACCTAAATAATTGTACCTGTAAAGGTTGATTAAATAATTAAGTAATAGTGCCTGAAATATTGAATTATTAATGTATTTGTGGGTGTAAAATGAAATTATCTTGATTGATTTTTGATATTTGCGAATGAAATCATTCTTTCAACTGACTTTCCTGCTCATCCTTCTTCCTTCTGAAAAAGCGCTTTTCCATTTTCATTTTCTTCCGGTATCGCTCCTGAGCAGCTCGCATTGCTTTTGACAGCATAGTTCTCCTGTAGGCAGCGTCTTTTTCTGCAGTCGCGCGGCTACACTCATCATTCTACCATAACTGTTTTCGGGGGTGCTCGGCATATCCGAGAATATCCTTGGCAGCCGTACTTATATAAGTACCGTTCGATTTGGTATACCAGCAAAGTACGATCGACTTTGCTTGATGACGTTGAGAAGCACACAAAGCTCCGTTAAAACGGCCGAGCCAAAGTTAACTTTCCACTATTATTTTTTCAATGGCATAAATCATTGGCATAAAGATATTTTATAAACTTTTACACAATTATACAAAGTTTTGTCAAAATCGGATGACTATAGTATAACCAGTACGAATGATCGTACGAAAAAGAAGTTCTAGTGAGGAAAAATTTTTTGTTTCAAATTGGATTGCCTCAAAATTTCGTACTTGTTAGTTTGTTATGCTTTTCCACGATTCCACTAAGTTTGGTTAATAACGAAATTTGGGGGAGAGCCCATTTAAAAACTAAAAGTTTTTCTCCAAAAAAAACTTTTTTTTATTCATAATTTTAACAGCAATATGCTGTAGTTATGGGCATTTCCACAGAAAGGTCCACCGCGACCAAAAAAAGTTGTTGAAAATGATATTTTTGAACATGGTTACATTGAAATATTCAAATTTAACAAATTTGAAAGAATTTTGCATTTTATCTGTTACAGATTTAAAAAATATTCAGAAGTCGCGCAAACGCACCTGTTGTCATTAATGATGTTTTTAGGGGAATGCTTTTGTTTTGGATGAAAAAACTTTTTTAAAACAGAGGTATTATGCTTTGTCTTTTGCTTTCTAAAATCACTACGAGAATGCAAGAGTCGAAAGAGAACGCAAAAGGAAATATGCGATTACCAACAACGGTAAAATTTTGATTTGCATTATCGCTTATTGCAATGTCCCGTGCGCGACCGAAAAAGAACATTTCTTATCAGTACATCCAAATTACTTGCTCAATTGCATCAAATTTTTTTGCAAACAGAGTTTGTACGTGCAAGCAATATATAAAAAATTTTGGAGAAACAAAAATATTTGTGTTTTTGGTGATAATTTAAAGTTTGTCCTGGCGCGACCGTAAGTACATAACACAATGACTTAAAAAACAAATTTTTTTTTTTTCTGAAATATATAATATTTTTAAATTATTTAAATGTAGATGAGCGAAAAAGAAGAGAAACTTTTGCAAACGATGGAGAGATAAGTTGAAGGAAGATCCAATAAAATGGGAAAACCTAAATTAAAAAACAAGGAAAGAATGCGGAACAGTAGGCTGAAATGTAAAGGGCGACTGAATAATGAAGAGTAGAAAAAGGAGGCAGCTTGAGCGCATTCGTAAGAGACTATATCGACAAAAGCTCAGAAAAGAGAGATGAAGAAAAACGAGATGCTGCAAAAAAGCAAAGTTATTCTTACAAATGCAAGCAAACCTTGGGGAAAGAAAAGTTCAGAATGTCTCTGCCAAGGATTTAGAAAAAGAAAGTAAAGTACTTGAAATTTTGTTAAACAAATTTAAAGAAATTGCACAAAAAAATATTGAGAAAACTGATTCCGAAAAAGACACTGCCAGAAAGCTTAGATAATCAATTAAAGAGTTTTATATAAACGAAAATATTAGTAGTCCAGGCCTCGAAAAAGGGACACACTTTTTGATAGCACGATATAGTTGCTAAATGCTTTATGATGATGACAGTGTGCGAAGCATTTGAGCTCTTCGAAAGAACATCCTACCGAAAAACTCGGTAAATCTTATTTTTTAAGATGAGGCCACGTCATGTACAATTAAGTGAGCAAAACGCCAGACAATATGTGTGTTTGCATGTACCATGCCCAACTTCGGTTATTTTGCGGGCTGTGCAAAAATGAGCTGCCATCTTTTTCCCAGCAATTTCGAAAGTTTTCTTAGAACTGTTTGCTCATATTCTAGTGAAAATTGCATGGCAGCTAGTGCAAAAGTGCTTAACCGATTTGCGATACCAACTTATTCTCTCTCTCATATTTACATAATATGAATGATGAAGTAAGTTGGCGGCGTCGCGCAAAAATTAATAATACCATGACCCTTTCCAGAACCGATAGCAACTCTTTCGGGATCTTATTGTTGATTTTGGAAATGGCATTGCCCCTTTTTAAAAACGCATTTTTTTGTCAAAAGAGCACAGCAAAATATTTTGATGAAACCAAAGCAAAAGAAATCAACGGAATTGGCGATTCAAAATTGATTTGCCGAAAAGTATGGCTCAGCAAGTAAAAGAGATACAAAAGTGCTCATTTCCAGTTATCGGCAGGTATCCATTTTTACTGGGCAGCATGGCTGGCAGGCGTTAAAAAGTAGTTTGCTGTCATTAGTGACAAGTTAACGCACAATAAGCACGACGTTTTTGTTTTTTGATGGAGATTTTGAGAGATATTAAGACATCCTATGGGAGCTTTTTCAAAAATATCTATTTTTCTGATGGCTGCTGTTCGCAGTTTAAAAACAAATTCATACTATCCAGCCAGCTGATATTGCACAATTAATAGGATGTCCCACGTTGGAGTGGAATTTTTTTGCTAGCTCACATGGGAAAGGACTGTTTGATAGAGGTTGGAGCAGTAATGAAACGAAAAGTTTGGCGATGACAAAACCCAAGAAGTATTTTTACCCGATGCATTCTCGTTTTATCAGTGTGCACTAATATATAAGTGGTGTAAAACTATTATTTATGTCAACAGGTGAAATGACAAAGATATTTTAAATATAATTCGGACGAAAAATGAAGAGGTGAAAAGTATACCGGGTATTGCTAAATTCCATTTTTTTCCTCCAATTATCAAGATGTAAAAGAAAGGAGGACCGCTTATTCCTTTGCAAGAAACTATATTTTTGTATTTAGAAATTTATAAATAATAAAATAAACATTTACAAAATATTAATCTCTTAGAGAGTGTAATAGATATGAATTTATTATATTTTTTTTTTTTTATGTGATTTGGTGATTCTTTTCTGAATTTGGGAAAAAACAACACAAATTTATTAAAATATTTTAAGTTTCCGTTAATAAAAATAAATAACATTACTTTTCTTAATTAAAAACATTTTTAGCATGTGTTTTCTAAATATTTTCCAACAACAGCAATGTCAATAACATTAAAATAGTATGGTACAAAATGTCCAGGCGCGTTGTCCAGTGCTAATTTACTTCAAATTGCACCAAAAAAAAAATGCAAGTCATCTTCGAAAAAATCATAAAATTTTTAAGAGTAAGCATCAATGCACAAGAGCTAAAATTGGTTCATTAGAATTATCTGCGCTGAGATTAGAGTTGGAATTTGGACCTCACAAGCCACTGCCGTTTCGTGTCCTGTGCGAACACTGAATTTTGCAATTATGTTCAAAAATGAAAAGTTAACCCAAAACTGAGCACTGCACCAAGAAAGAGCTAATAAAATGCTGTAGCAAAGCCGTTCATCAGGAAAAAAACGCTGCGTTTTACTTTTTGTGGTCGGGCTTTCTTACGTTATACCCTCTGAGTGTACGAAAGTCCCACAGACAAGACTACAATAATTTTTATATATTTTCTTTTTTTTTTCAAAAGCTTAAAATATACCAAAACTGGTTTCGGCGGGTGTCCTGTGGAAAATGGAGGAAGAAAGGAAAGGTAGAAGTATCTTTCTGGGAGCAAATTAATATTCAACAAGCTTAAAGTGATCCTGCTTTGGGATCTATTTTGATTAATTTAATATTTTTGGAACTACCGCGGGATAAATTTGACCTTTTTAGGATTGAAAAAGTGGGATCAAATTAATCTTTTTCGGATCAGCTTAAGAATATCCGGGATCACCCTGTTCTCAATCCTGTTTCGGATTGATGCAATGTTAAATATTTTCTTAGTCTTAGAAAGTCTCAGTACTATTATATGAAACTAGCTGACCCGGCAAACGTTGTTCTGCCATATAAATTGTTTCTAGTTACTGATGAAAAACGATATACCGATAATGTTTTTTGCTTGTTTAGTATTTTGCAATCATAAAACTCAGAGAGACACAGAGAAACAGCCTGCTCGTCGTCAACTTTTTACTCAAAAAATTAACTATGTCCGTCTTCGACTAACCACCTGTAACTAGTTTGAGTAAAGTTGAATGAAAGACGCCATCTTAAAGTTGTTGAAATACTAAAATCTATTTAAAAACGAAAGAGTGGTGCTAGGAAGGTGAATTTTTTGTGATGATGAATCATTTTTGATGCCAAATAAAAAAACTATACAATGTTAAATTTTTGTCAAAAAAATAAAAACAATGATCTGCAGAGGGACACCCAAATCACCTAGCGTTACGAAATATTAGTCAAAAGTGCTAGTTTTAGCTGTCTCATGGTCGGGGAGAAATTATAATTCAATAATTCTCAAGAAATCAACAACAAATGATATGAACATTTGGACACAAGTAGGTTAAGGTTTCCCAGACATGATCAAGTTTCGTCTAGTAGCAATCTAGACTCGTCAGTGAGATGCTAACCGCTTTCCACACAACTACCATTACCAATTGCCTATATAAACTAATAAAGTGGCCGAATTTGAACTTGTGAATTGTAAGGACAGAAAACTGACTGTGTCTTCAGTCTGCACAGCTTACACCTAAAAACACATGACGAAATATAGCTAAAAACCCATTCTACACCTGCTTATACAACTTATTTATTGTTGAAAATCAATGAGTAAATTAGGTTCCAACTTAATTTCTTAGTTGTTTTCATATTTCTACCAAGTTACATGCCTTGACCAGATACAGAAGAAGGGCGTGACACAGTTAAAGTTCAGTTTGAAAAGTTACATAGACTTTCCCGTAAATCAAAATATTTGTAAATCAAAGTTTCAGAGTGGCCACAGAGCATTTAACTGAAATGTGACATTTGAATAGACCTTTGACCTTTTGCAGAGACACTTATTTGCATGTGCGTGTGTGTGTGTGTGTGTGTGTGTGTGCGTGGCAAATGACAAACGACCAACAAAACCAAATGAGAGACAAAAGCGTTCGCTCGGTCAGGAGTGACGACGGAGAAGCAATTTCTTTGCATGCCCCACAAAACATAAACAAAAACGCGATATAGAAAACCATATATCAACATACATCAACATATATCAACTTCTTTGCCAACACCTGACTGGGTCAGACCAAGGACAATCTATGTAGGTAAATATTCGCAGGCGCTGCAAAATAATTAAGAAACTTTTTGGAAAAAAAAAGAATAAAGCAAAAATTTCTCAATTTTCATTTGCCAAGAGTTTCTTTCAGCATTTTTTGTCCACTCTTCGTTGCTTTCAGTTTAATGAAAATATGATAATGCCATGTGAAGGGTATGAGCGGCGGTCGCTTGTGCAAATTCCTCAAGTGTGGCGAATTGTACAAATGCCAAAACGCTTGACAAGTCACACCAAAAAACCCCGCCTCAATGACCGTCCCCCCCTGGGGGCCCAAACTGGAGCCAACATGGCGTATGAGCAACCGCAGCAGCAGCA
>JAEIFV010001358.1:0-59302 GCA_018904265.1 Lordiphosa collinella
GTTGATGTAATACCGATTCAATTCAAAATCACAGCTCGGTGTAGAGCTTAAATTAATTAGTGAATTTCCATTGAATTGTTATATGTTTCATAAAATAAAACTTTCCTGTATCTGATCGATTTTCCGAAGAAGGTCGATCTATTTTTGCACTCATTTTTTGTTTAAATGAATTCTATGCCATTCCATCCATCTTTAACCTTGCTATAAAAACAATACAAATAATAGTTTACATAATTTTTTCGCCCTTAATACTCTTTCAACATTACAAGCTAAAAAAGAAAGACGAACACATCAATAGATTAGCAATATAACAAGTTTTTTAAACAATATTAATTATTGTTTACGATCCGAAATTCATTTTATTAGCAGCACTTGCCTGCAAAAAAGTGTGTCAATTTGATTTATAGACCAGAAACTTCTTTAAATCTGCTTATAACCAAAAAAATATGCGTAGAAGCTTCTTTTCCCTGTTGATCGTCTCTCTTCACAGGAGAGCGTACTGAGAGCCACTCTCTCTGTTTACAATGGCAAATTATCAACTAAGTTCGCTGGAGGATAAAGAAGCGCTGTAAAGCGTATTGGTACATGGTGTCCGACAAAGCTAGGTAACGACAAAGCTAGGTAACGACACATACGTCATGTTTTTTCGTTCGTGCAGCCAGGCTCTATCGAATTATAAGACGTTGTCACGTAAAAAAAAATTATTCAATAATTTACACTAAAAAACTCAACAATTTTTCGGTCGACAAAGCGAGAATGGCGCGACCTAATTACCATATTGCGAAAATTTCGTTATCCGAAAAACTTTAATAACTTGCTAATTATTGACCGATTTTAGAAAAGAGATACGTTCTACCTTGAAGAAGTGTAGTTCTTATAAGAATAAAAAAACAAATATGGGGGGTTTCTAACCAAACAGTGTTCAAAAAACGTCACCAAAGACAATAAATGGGGAAAAAAACAAATCTAAAATGGTTTACGTAGCAAATAATACTCCAAGATAAGAAATAAACTGATCAGTCATATATGGTATCTTTAAAGACCTAAATTTCTTCTTTTTCCAAAACCGGTAAGAAAATAAAAATCATTTGATATATGACAAAGTTATGGGCGTATAAGTGAGTGCTTAGTGAAAAAAGACTTTTTTACCGTTATTCAAAATTTCGATGTGCACTAAAAAATTCTAGTATGCCACAAAATCTACTGAACCATATCTACAACCTAAGCTAGGTCCCATCCCAGAAGTTTTGTTTTGATTTTTGACGTGACAACGTCTTATAATTCGATAGAGCCGGCTGCACGAACGAAAAAACATGACGTATGTGTCGTTACCTAGCTTTGTCGTTACCTAGCTTTGTCGTTACCATGTACTAATACAATACTACACCCTTACACAACTTCACATATAGCTCAGCAGACTAACTATTGTTGTTGCTTCCGGCCAACACTCTCTGTGAGCTGTGCTTAGTTGTAATTTGCCATTTGTAAACAGAGAGAGTGGCTCTCAGTACGCTCTCCTGTGAAGAGACGATCAACGGGGAAAAAAGCTTCCACGCATATTTTTTTGGTTATAAGCAGATTTAAAGTTTCTGGTCTAACGGAAATCGAATTGACAAAAATTTTTTGGAGGCAAGTGCTGCTAATAAAATGAATTTCGGATCGTAAACAATAATTAATATTGTTTAAAAATTTGTTATATTGCTAATCCTATTGATGTGTTCGTCTTTCTTTTTAGCATAGTAATGTTGAAAGGAGTATTAAGGGCGAAAAAATTGTATTGCTATTATTTATTGTTTTATAGCGAATTAAAGATGGATGCAGATGGCATAGAATTCCATTTAAACAAAAAAATGAGTGCAAAAATAGTCAGTATTCTTCGGGAAAATCGATCAGATACAGGAAAGGTACATTATAAGAAACATATAAACAATTCAATGGGAAATTCACTAATTAAATTTAAATACACCGAGCTGTGATTTTGAGATTGAATCGGTATTACATCGAATCGGAAATACATCGAATATATGGATTTATTACCTGTGTAGGGTCAGGTGCTATCACTGCGCTACAAAATCCCGCCAAACAATAAATGTATACATTTTGTTTCTTCACACTTTCTTTGGAGCCTTCCCCAAGCGACATTTTCCAGAAATGCATTGAAAATTATTTTAAGACTTACACTTTACCAAAACTTTAAAAAAGATCAAGGAAAGGAAGAAACGGTGTTTATAGCTTTTGGGTAGTATAAAAAGACCTAACTATGCCAAGTTTGTTAACCAAATGTTGGCTGACTGTTTAAGTGGAATATATGTTAATCTGATTTTCCAGGGTTTAAAAAAGATTCAGATACAAATATTTTGGACCAAAAACTATGCCAATTTAAGACTTTTGACATACATACATATTACTTTAGACTTAAAAGTGTACATCTTTAATGTTAAGTGTTAATTTGTGATTTCCAATTACCTCCTTCTCTATATACATACAAATCTATTAAACAAATGAAATTAAAATTTTCTTTTGAAAAATGCTACCATTACATCAGTATTTTCTAAAGAAGTTGTCACGTTCAACTATCGTCAGTAAACCGACTTTACAGACAACCAATTTTTTTTTAGAATAAGTATTGTATAGCCAATGAGTACTACTAGTACTACTACTTACCGTCTATCCGTCAGTCCCGTCTCCCCCCCGCCTGTCTGTCTGTCCGTCCGTCTGTCAGTCCGTCTGTCCATACAACAGATCTCGGGAGATGGTAAGAGATAGAGGTTTGACATGTATGGAACATATGCTTCATATGCTTACAGGCAGACAAGCTTACTTTCTTCACCATTGCCACGCCCCTCCCGCCCCGAAATTTAGAAAAACGTCATATCTTCGGCAGTTTTATAGATATAGAAGGTCTGCAATTTTTTGGACATATTTACAGTCGGGATTCTTATTTCCATCACCAAAGGATTGGTAAAGATCGGATGAACGATAGCCAAGATATAAGCAAGAAACTTTCAACAGAAAGCAGTAGCAGCATTGCTTTCAGCAGCTACTGCAGCATCTAAATTTGAAATTCGAGCATACACTTTTTGGGTAAAGAGTGTTATAGTCAGCTTCCCAACTTTCCTACTCTATTTAATTAGGCTTTTTCAGGTTTTTTTCCTAAAAGTTAAATAACTCAACCAAATATTACTCGATTTTAATGAACTAATTTGGTGCAGATAAAATTGTTGCCTGAAACTGCATACCAAAATTAGATGTTTATATAAATTGACCTATTCATTTTTATTTAAAGTACGGTGAAGTCGCAAAACTGAAAAATCGATTTGTTTTTCATGTAGTCTCCGCTTTTATCCGAGATTGCAATGTAGAATACACCGTTGGAAAAGTGGTGTTACATTTCTCTCTTTCCAAAGACGCATTGCAACTATTATAGGATGTCAGGTTTAAGAAATATGATTTTTTAACTATATCGTCCAGAAAGGACGGACTCTTTAACCGTTATTCCAAATTTTGATGTGTACGAAAAATTTGTATGCCACAATGTTACATTTAACCATATCTACACCCACACTATGTCGCAGTATCCCAGAAGTTGACCGTCACACCGTGCAATTCTTCTTCGGTTTTCCGTGTAGACTGGTGTTGTTGTCGCTGTCATCGTCGTTCCGAGGTAGACAAATTCTTAACAACCTTGAAGTTGTAGTCTCCATTGCAACAGATTGTCCGCGTAGACTCACTGGTGCGTTGATTGTAGGTACTTCGTCTTATCCTGAGCCTCATCGCTCATTATGATTTTGGTCGAAAAATCGATTATTCACGATTATTCCTCGTTCTTGGGGAGTATATTGATCCATGGCTTGTTCACTTGTATTCTACATCTGTCTAGTCCACAAATGTCAAAACAGATCTGACTTTGGCGGCTATTTGTAAAAATAAGAGCATCTTCCAATATGGTGACTTCTTTTGACCCACCCTGTATTTCCAGGGGCTGTTCATCTATACTAGCTCTTTAATCCGAAAGAACAAACTTAAGTGTTAAAAGTGCTCGTTCAACTGTTACCTGAGTTGCTGGAAGGGCTAGTATGGTTAAGGCAATGTATTTTAAGTCTTCGTTATTATGATCTTTCCAAAATTTTAAAACATTTGTCAATGTATGTGCTCTTGGACAATTTTCAAAGGGATCTATAACATCATTCAATGATTTAATATTTAAATTTGGTTATTGCTTTCTATTGTTTTCCAAAACTTCTCCTCTTCGAGAACAAAGTGAGCGTACACTACTGATGTCAAACTGAACTTCCTTAAAAAATCGTTAACCACTTAATTTAAAGTGTGTGCAGCACAACGAACTGTAATAATAGAGTCCTCCAGGGAATCTATTGAGGCAATTTCGTCATCGTCCAAATCAACAAATACTTTTGGGTCACATGAACAACTTTCTTCGGTATTAAATTCTTCATCGATCCATTCCTTTTCTGCTCTACAATTCTTATATAAAAGTTCTCCCGCTCGAATCATGTTTGCTCCATTGTCTATTAAATTTGAGGCTGCTAACACGAGTCATCTACCGAGAACTGTCATCTCGAGCAGCAGTAGTAAAAATGGCGCCAAATTCACATATATACATACTGTTGAGCTAATTTAGCTTTTTTAATAGCTGTTGAATTGTTCACTTAATTTGTCCAAATAATTTTAGACCGAAATAAGTTTTTTCTCATAAGTAACATTTGTTTATTTGCCGCACAGGTAATTTGAGTCGAATACTGAGCAGGCTGACTGGCACTTTAGGCGAAATACAATTGTTTATAAAAGTTAATGTTTAGCAAACAGGCGAATCCGAGTGGATCCCTGTTGTTACGACAAGCGAAAGAAAATTGCTGCGGCGGATCCGAACGACAACTGATGCTGAGCACAACGAAAGCGAGACTTGCAGCAGGTCAGATCAATAACTGACGCCGATGACATTAAAAGCAAGACTGATTAATGTCTTCTGCGCCTTGTGCGAAGGGCCAAGGGCAGGAGAATAAGAAGATTTTAACAAATCAAGAGAGCAAAACAGAGACATACAATAATAAGAGAAGTTACGTTAGCCTTCGCAGCAAGGAAAGTAAGTCCGAAACAATTAAACCTAATCTACGTTGCCTTCAAAAGCGAATGAAACCTTCTGTTCAATCTAGCTATCATAATTTATCTTGTTTATACATAAAAAATAATCCACGCTTAGCTAAAAATGCAATCGTTTATTTTTAAATCTCCAGGGATTTCCAATATTTCCTTGAATGTATCGTTAAAGAAATTACTTAAATTGGTGAACCGAACCACATTTTTCGAAAAAGTGGTCCGTTTAGGGTTCGGGTTCGTTGAACCACAAATTTAAGGGGCACACCTAGTGTGATGGCCTAAAAAAAGGTGATTTTTGGGAATTTTTATTAAAAAAACTACTTTATCAATTATTTCAAAATTTTAAGAATATATTTATACATGTTTCAAGAATATACAGTGAAATTTTTGAAGAAAAAAATTAAATATTTTTTAAGTTATAGTCGATCTCCAACGGCGCGAAAAAAAAAGTTCCTTCACTGCTGCAGTGATTCCGGCCTTCCCCGTGGATGAAATTTAAAAAAAAAATTCTCGTTAAACTAGATAATATTGTCTGTACAATGACCTACGATAAAAAAAATCAAAAATTGACAATATGGCGGCGTTTTAAAAAAAAAGTAGAATTTTACCCAAAAATTTTGGTCGTTTTTGGCCTGCCAAAATTCGATTTTTGATCAAATCAAAAACCGATAGGTCATTGTACGGAGAACTATATATAGAACATGTAAAAAAAATTCGATAGTGATCGAATCATTTGTTTTTGAGTAATCACTGCAGCAAATTCGGAAAATGCTGTTTCGAGAAAAACGCGTTTAAAGATAGCTAATGAGACTCTCTAGCTGCCGAGCGGCTGCTCTTTAAATTGCTATAACTCAAAAACTATTTGAGATATCGATTTGAAATTTTAATATGTTATTTTTAAAGGTGTAATCTAACGAAATATGAGAAAAAAGAAAAATCGATTTTTTTGAAATTTCACACTAGGTGTGCCCCTTAAGGCGACTGGTTTATGGTCCGATACGCGAACCCCAAAAAACCCGAACCGAACCGGTTCTCAGGGGTTTAGTTCCGGACAGGTTTGCAGCCTTGATTTTAATATCTTCCGATAAAGTGGAACGCATTTGTTAAAAAGATACTCAACACTCGAATTCAGATGTTTTAATTTTAAGTCAGCAGCCAAAACGGTGAGGGTGGAGTCCCAGTCACATCTGTAGCGTGCGGCCGTTAATGTTATCGAGTGTATTGCTCGCCTGGCTGTTTATTCTCGCCAGGTTCACATTGGCCGACCCATATTGGAGTATTACAAAAATATACCAAAGAGCATTCCTATGTAGCTCGTAGAAATCGATGGAAAATAATAGATAGAGTATCTATAGTTCGTTGTATGGACAAGAGTTGGAGCGCGTGTACTTCTAGCTATGCTCTAACTTAGCTCGTCGGAAAGGGGTTGGGTTTTTACCTCCTCCTGCCATACGGCACACCAGCACAATGTTTAAGTGCACTTCACACACAAAGTCTAAAAGTATCAAGGCAAACTACTCTAGTTATAAATCGGGTTTAAACGGAACTCTTGCATTAATCTGTCAGCATCTAGGGTATCTGAGATGTTGTTCGTACCCTAGTCTGAACCCACCCGACCTTGGCAATAAAGTTAGGTATGTTGAATTATTACCCCTATACAAAATCTGCTTCTAGATTATTCAATTTGGTATTGCATTAGTTATATGTACTTGCGACGGATCGTGGAAAAGAACTTAGACTTTCATGTTAAAGTTAACAAAATATTCATGATTTATTTAAGGAAAGTTGGTATTTCATGTTGAAGTTAGCCTAAAAATAATGATCTAAACGGAACATAAATTCAACTCGGTATTTCAGTTAGAGGATAGTTCAATTATTAAGTTAATGGATGGAAATAATAATAATTCTAACACAAATCATTTAAATGTATAATATATATGTTCATAATATAGCGAAAAGGAAACATACTCGAGTATGAATAAACAAAGAATCATTTACTTCATGTTCATGTTAACAAAATAATATAAAAGGAAGGTATTTTTGTATAGCTACAATATCAAACTACGTGTTTCGGACTCAACATGCATTGCCGTCGTTGAGCTCAAGGAGGACCGTTGTAGGATTAAATGCTGTAAAGTTCAAAAATATGTTTTGTCCTATACATACATACTTGGCTATGAAAATTAAATAAATGTGCAATTAATGATTCCAATTTTGTTTCATGTTCGATAGTTAACTTGGCAAAGAAAAGCTACCAGAAAATTATTATTTTAGAAAGCACTAGTAAACCTAAATGTGGGCCTCATGCGTCACAGCACATGTGCGTTTGAGTTTATGCCAACTCCTCTTTGGCACAAGGTCATGAGTACGAGCAGCATTCTCAAACGGGAAAACTCAATTTGCGAAATCTCCAATCACAAGGTCTGATGGTCGAAGTGGTGGTCACAAGGTCGGTGAAGGTTTGGCTGGTTGGACACTTATGACTTATGCTCCATCAGCAAGCAGATGGTGAGATGCCAATACCAGACACTGCCACTGTACGAGGATTGTCCTCTTTCCCTCAGAAAATGAACGGGATTTGCTCGCACACACAGAAAGCAGGTCAGACTGTTGGTTTGCAATGTCGTCCAACAGAAATACGGCCAGTCAGGCAGTTCCCGAGGCCAATGGCCCTTGACTGGGTTAATTCTCGATAGCTTCACAATCTGATTCGCCCACTGTGCACTCACGGATTCAAAAGGATTTGCCGCCGCCTCGCGGTCACTGAAGACGTATGTATGTAAGTTTCGGAGTTGCACAGGGTCAGTTGCGGGCAGCTTGAATTGGATGTTACGTAATATGTAAAACCACAAAAATCATTTTGGCACATACAAAAATATCACCTTTTTGATCAGCACTTAAACTGGGTTAATCTAGATCAGGAAGTGAGCAATCAACTTTCTATTGGCCAAATAGCTTGGAGAACTGTACTCCTTAAAATCACGTTTTTCTTTTAGAAATATATAAACTTTTAGAAATATATAAACTGTTGTCACAAAATATGCGTCTGCTCGCTGTGAGAAAATCTGCCAAAGTGAAGTCACGAGTCAAGCAGCACGCAATTATGTACCCATGCTTCTGTCGCTTTCAAACGGTAAACTTCCAGAATTCAGCTGCTTGGCACGTCAGCATGCAGGCTAGCTGTAAAATCGCCTGATATATTGTTTCGTTTGCCTTTCACCTTGTAAGATGAGCGCGCGTTGAAAAGGAATTTGCCAAAAGCAAAAGCAACAACAACATTGCTCATGCGTGTGTGCGTTTGCCGAATATAAGAATAGAGCGAAAGAGACGCATGATAGACAACCGTACACTTGTGTGTATGCGCGAGTGCGCTCTTTGCTGCTGAGACCAGTGTTGGCAGCTCCTCTCCAAAAATAAAGGACAGTTGGACCAAGAAAAAAGGACAAAAAACGGACAACTTTTTTTTAAAAAGGACAAGAAGCCGGACAAATATTTTTTTTGTATTTATTTAATTATTATTAATGTAAAACGTCTAAGATTTCATCTAGATTTGTTCTTTCTTCATCATTGTCATCGGCCTACACAGTATTAGTTCCAATTAAGTGTACGACGCTATCCGGAACTTGATAGTTATGGCAGCACGAACCGTTTCGACGTAATCCATACCTTAAAGAAATAAACATATTTAAATAATTTTTATATGCATGTTATTGTAACTATTAAAAACCAACCTAATTGCCAAAATCGAATTTAATGTTTCGATGTGAAGTCTATTTCTTAATTTGGTTTTAACCAAGTTAACTTTGCTAAAAACTCTTTCGACCTCGGCATTTGACCAAGGTAACGACAACAAAGTTATTACAAATGAAGCCAAATTGGAAAATGGTTTGTTTCCTGCTGAATCCTTATAGCCGTTTACTTCTGCCCAAAACGAGACGATATTTTCTTGATTTGTCCATTGGACAAGATTTATTGTATTGTACTGTGCTGTAATCTTTTCAATATCTACTGGCTTGAAAACAGCTCCAATATTGAAATTATTGGCTTTTTATCGGCACGAAAAACATTTTCAATTGAAAATAAATCAATATTTTTTAATATTTAGAAGTTGTTGGGCAATTTAAAAATAAACAAATTTAATTAGAATTTAAAAATGTTTTTAAAAAACAATAGGTATGAGACCTATGTTTCAACTGAAAAATGAGTTTAATAACAAAGTCAGAGCAATGCTGGTGGATACTGAGCTCAGTTTCATCATCAATCTTATTTTTGTTTTTATACTCTCTACCAAAGGTACATAGAGTATAATAAGTTTGTGCTAGCCATGTCCGTCTGTCTGTCCGTATGAACGCACAGATCTCAGATATGGTAATTATTTATCGATCCGCCAAAGGAATGGTAAAGATCGTATGAACGGTAGTAAAGATATGAGCAAACGAAAATTCAATACTTCTGGGCTGCTCCTGCAGCACCAAAACACATAATTATGTATGCAGATGTATGTATATATGAGCAACTACTACACAGCAAAGTGATAGCCAACAATATTTGAGGACAAATTTTTATTTAACGATTCATATTGGTTGTTGTGGTTGTGATGACCTCCAAAAATGCCACCTTTTATATTAATTAAACCTGCAAATATATTGTCTGAGAAATTCCAACAACGAAATCCTATACAAAACCTAACATTCTCATTAGATCCAATTGGATTCTTGCAGCTAACTGGTTCGCTCTCATTTTCCCCCTTCCCTTTCCTACATACACAATATTGAGAGAGAGAAATTAGAGATGGTCGCGGGACAAATATATCGCCCGATACCCATCTGACTACTATTTAGTAAAATTAAAAAAGGATAAAGTAAAATAAAAAAATGCTATTTTTCCGGATAGGGGACGTTTTACAATTTTTACGGCAGTCGCAATTTAAAAACGGACAGATCTGTCCACAAAAAGGACAAATTGGCAACACTGGCTGAGACCATGATACAATTACATAAGGTAGTCTCGTCGGCGGCAGAGGGTAGCTTAACGTATGCTTGCAATAAGTGCGAGTGAAAAGGCACTTTATATCATGAGTTCGAATGGAACGGCAGTATAGCGTGTTGATTAACCCTCAGAAGGCCCGTGTGGTTTAAAATATAATTTATAATACAAAGATGTAATTTTTTTTTAAAGTTTTATTTTGTAATAATTTTGAATGCGAAAGCAATCGTTGTTTTTGATTTAGAATACTGATTCTTTTTGTTTAGATTCTTAATTCTAAAAATGTTCTAATTTTAATATAAAAATTTTTGACCGACTTGTCCATATCAACATTTTCCGCTGCCAGAAATAATTTTTCTTTTTTTTTTTGTTATATTAGAATCCTCTTTCATGTTATAAAGAAAATTAATTTCAAGTTGTTTAAGCTTATTTTTAAAATCAATAGACGTTTTTACAAGCCCGCCGTGCACTTTTTGTCACGTTAGGGTTAATTTAACCGTAAAAAATCAAACAAAAATCGTCCGTGCACAACCTTTCCATTCGACAAGCAAAAATGCACTGTCGATAAGCATGATACAATGAATAGAAGGTAGCGCAATGAGAAGCTTGTCAAAAACAAAATTCTACTGTGACGTCACAGGCTCACAGTTTTGTGTTTGTTGACATATTTGAAAATGTGTGCTGCGGCAACAGAATGTATTTTTTTTTTAGTTATCGCTATATTTAGGAAACACAAATTTTAAAAACAAATTAATTTATAGTTTTATTTAATTTTTTGGACACTGATGGCTTTTTTTGAATTATTTCTTTGTTGAGTTTACGCATATTAAAGAACATCCGGCTGCGGAAAAAAAGCAGTTTGGTTTTTTCATCGCAATCTATTTCTTCCGCCAGTTCATTTTGATTTTGAAATGAACTCACTCACGCACAAGCCAAAATGCAAATGACAAAATTAAAACAACTATTTAATATCAAATAAAAATTTAAAAATTTAAAAACCCTACCTTAGACTCATCTGTCAAATGACGTCACAGACTCACAAATTTTAACGCATGCGCAGTGGATCAAGTGATTGCACTACCTTCTATTTATTGTATCATGGTCGATAAGCTACAAAAACGACGAGCCTCTGCCGCCGACGAGACTACCTTATGCTATTGTATCATGGCTGAGACGCAATGAACAGGGTGTTGCATTTTGTTTCATGCTGCATTCCAGTTGTACTACCCAGTAGGAACCTGAACAGTACACTACAGAGGCTTATTCACGAAGTCATTAACTGAATAAGGACAGGTTCTACAATTGAACCTGAATGTCCCTTAGATGATATATTCCTAATGATTTACCTAAATCATTGACCAATTCGTAATACGACGGACTAACTTTCCTTTTAACTTTAACCCTAATAAACGTGGGAGCGAGCTTTGCGCTAAACTTTTTAGCTGCATTGCTTTGCGCAAAATTACGAGCATAAACTACGTCACCTTCTCTGAGCTGTATGGTCCTACTTCGCCAATTATATGCCTGACCATTGACCTCATGTGCCGCCGATAGATTCTCTTTCGCCTTTTTACGTATCATCTGCATTGCATCGGGTTTTTGCACTTGTGTATCTTCCGTCAGCAGATTCAGCTTCCTAAGAAGTTCATAGTAGGGGCTATAGCCTGTGCTATGATGGACACTAGCTCGGAGAGCACCACTAATTTCGTTAAGATTGTTATCCCAATTGGAATGGTCGGATCCAATGTATGCACGAATGTCCGCTAAAACGGATGTATTCAACCTTTCGCTAGCATTGGCCTGCGGCGAATAGATTGCAGTGCACACATGAGCTACGCCAAAGCGAGTCAAGAAAACTTCAAACTTCCCAGAACGAAATTTGGATCCGTTATTCGTCAGAACAAGTTCCGGAACACCAAAAGTGTAGAGATTTGGTTTTCAAGAAACTCGCAGATTCGATGGGATGTAAACTTCCTTAGTGGATGCAGGAAATGATACTTAGTATTGTGGTCTACAATGATTAGCAGTCCTATATTTCCACATTTGGACCTAGGATATGGTCCTAACAGATCTAAATAAACTTTTTGGAACGGTCTCTCAGATGTGATTGGTTTGCCCATTGGTGACCTAAGAAGTACTTACGAATCTGAGTTACCATGCCTGGCCAAAAAAGGATAGTTTTTCAACTTATGAATCATTTTTCCGGTACCACAATATGCTGCATCAGGTGCATCGTGTGCTCGATATAAGATATCCTGAATAAGACCGGAAGGTATCCACAACTTCCACGTACCTGATTCTTGCTCGTTTTCACCCTTAGTATGTTCGGTTCGTTTGTACACAAAATTGTCCACGATCTTAAGATCAGGTAATTTGGACTGATTTTGCTTTATTCGGCCGATTAAATCTCGATACTCCTGCGAACAAAATTTACTTGAAGATATATCTACAATCGGTCCAAAATCTGTTAGCTCCGATACTTCCAACTCGTTTTGCCGAGTCAGCGTATCTGCAACCACATTTTGCGAGCCGCTACGGTGTTTTACCTTTAATCCGTATCCTGTCAGTTTCATAGCCCATCTGCCTAACCGACCTGTGAGATCTTTTTGATCCATGAGCCACTTCAAGGAAGCATGGTCAGTTACAACGGTGAAGTCCTGACCTTCAATATACGCCCTAAATTTCTTAACCCCTTTAATTACAGCTAGGCATTCTAACTGAGTGACGGTATAGTTACGCTGCGCCTTCGATAAATTTTCCGACGTACCATATAAGCGATGGGCAATTCTAATCCGTCTTCATTTTCTTGTGCCAAATCACAACCGAGACCGTAAGAACTTGCATCGCATAACAAAATAAATGGCCTGGAAAAGTTGGGAGCTCGCAAAATCGGTGCTGAGATAAAGTAAAAAGTAAAATCAGCTTGTTAAGATGACACAGCTCCAAAGGGCCAAAGCCGAGCCTCTCTCAAACTCTTGGCTTGTGCGCTTCTAATTTTAGCACAAGAGAAAGGGACCTACAGTTTAACGCCGAATCCGAACGGCAGTTTGAGAAGCATTTCATGGCTAATTAATGCAATGCTGGCGCCAACAGCTCGAGGTGTGGCCGGGTGTAAAGTTTTATTCAAAGAAAAAAACTGTTCATTAGATGTTCCGAGGCGGGATCGAACCCACAACCTCATGCACAGCGGTCGCGCACTCTAGCCGCTGAGCCACCCAGCCACGAGCTGAGTATAAGCTTCCCTTTTAATTTTTCGAAGGATTCAGCGGCTGCGTCATTCCATTCGAAGGTCGATTCTTTTTCAGGAGTTCAGTCAAAGGATGGCTATTGGTGGCATAGTTTTCGACGAAGCGTCGATACCAACCTGAAAGTCCTAAGAAACGTCTAAGTTGCTTCACGTTTTTTGGCACGGGGAATTCATTAATCGCTTGGATTTTACCGGGATCCGTAACTGATTATAAAACCCAAGTATTTTATTTCGTACATGCAAAACTTCGACTCGGAAACATTTATTGTCAAGTTGGCTTGGCGTAAGCATAAGGCGACCTCTTCCAACAATTTCATATGAGATTCGAAATCGTCTGACTAAATGAGCAAGTCATCCAAATAAACGAAAACTCTGGTACGCAAATGAGGAGGAATTACATGATCCATAAGGCGACATAAGGTTCGTGGTGCATTGCACAGCCCAAAAGGGATAACCTTGTATTGGTAGAGAGGCCTATTTGGAATTGTGAATGCCGTATACTGCAGTGACTTTTCCTCTAGGGGAATCTGCCAGAAGGCATGCTTCATGTCTAACCCTGTTATAAAACGAGCAGGTGGAAAACGACTCAGAATGCCGTCTATATGGGGTAGCGGGTAGGCGTCTTTACGTGTGACCAGATTGACCACCCTCGAGTCCAAACATAGTCTGTTCTTGTCTCCTCGCCTAACCAACACGCAATTGCTACTCCATGGACTATTTGACTCTTCTATTATGTCCATGGCCAACATTTTGTCTACTTCGGCAAACATCATATGTTCAATTGCCGGTGAGATGGGCCAATGCCTTTGTTTGACTGGTTTGGCATTGTCTACATCGATAGTGTGCTCTATTAAATTAGTTCTACCAAGACCTTCCTTTTCAAATGAAGGGATTTTGTGGATAATCTGACTTAAAGATATTTCTTCAGCGGATGTCAAGGTGTGCATTTTTGGATTCTCCTCGCGTCGAGCTCTGAAACGCTCGGGTTTAATACGTTTTGGAGTAATCCAAAGGATGTCCACAAATCTATTCCTAAGTACACATCTTGACTCAAGCCGGGAATAACGTAAAATTCAATGGACTTGGTCTGACTACGATAGAAAAGGTCTGTGACGAGTTTTCCAACTACAGCACATTCGAAGTTATTAGCCGGTTTAATTTTTCCAGAACACTTTGTGAGCTTGCGATCCTGTAAGAATTCTGCTGCTGCATTTTCGCCGAGGCAGCTTATGGTGGCACCAGAATCAAGCAGAGCCACATACTTTTTGGTTTCGATAGTAATTTCGGTATATTGGCGATTATCCGAACTGAGAAAGATGGCTGAGACCAACTTCTTCCGAGTAGAGCGAACTTTTTCCCAAAATGATCTTAGTCGGATAGTTGACCGCCTGGACTTGGGAGGCAAGGAAATTGACGTCTCCGAAAATACGTTCGCGCGCTGACTGGTAATTGCCTAAACGCACGTGAAATGGAAGACAATGATTTAACCGAGAAGTTTGATGTCAAACGGGTTGTTCGTTAAGAACTGGATCACTCAGAACCGCAGACGGTGAGGTCTGGGTTTGAGAATAAACGTCCAACATCAATGGCTTGTTTCGGCTGGATGCGACAGAGACTTGGAATTCTGTGCATCCCGCTTGCAGTTTTCCGCTGGGTTACATTTTTGACATTTGGGCTTAAATGTATTTTTGGTCCCACAGCCGTAGCAAAACACGGTCCTCGTTTCCAAACAATCGTCGAATCGATGACCGGCTTCGTCGCAGTTCCAACATAACATGCATTTACGTTGGACTTCCGATATTTCGGGATCGGGTAGTTCTTCAGAATCTTCAATCATTTCAGATATATGAGCTCGGTGTTGAAACTTTGCTCTCTGAGGTTGTGAATGAACTTGCTTAAAGAATTGCTCGTGCGTTCGAATTTTTTCTCGCAGACGAGCCAAGGTCGTAGTGCTTAGATGCATTAACTTATATCTAAGGGTAGATTTTGAATTGCGTATTAAAATAAGCACAAACCAATGCTCTGAGATGGTATTTCTTAGCCGACCTATCAAATTTTCCACGGCAAACTGATATTCGTCAAAAGGCTCTTGTTCATTTTGCTTTCTGGAATTAATTCTTTCCCAGATGTCCATATCTTCAAATTTCTTTCTAAATTCGTCGCAAAACGACAACCAGGTAAATCCAGGAAAAGAGCGGTGGAATTTCCAAAAGCACTCATTTGCCTTTCCAGCAAAAAGCAGATACCAATGATCACACAGCAGCTGATAATTGCTGCCAAGTAGGTTCGTCCTTACTGCCCAGAAATAAGAGAGTTGACGCCAGAACAGAAAGGTAACAAGAAACTTCTACTTGCATGTCGTCTCTAGCCCCCACCATACTTCAATCGCCAGCTTTGTATAATGTGGAACCTTTCTCAGGAGGAATATGTGATTGTGCCCCAGAGGCCGATCTACACCAAAAAAATTTCTTTCTAAAAAGGGCCAAAAGCGCCTAAAATTGGAAAATCGCCCTTATTTGCGCCTAGGGTTAACTATCTTTACTTTTAGAAAAGGCTTTCTACAAAAAATACAACTTTATTTTTCGAAACAAAGGTTTTGTGTTAATCAAATTTTGAAAAATATTTTTCAAATCTGAAGCCGTTTCACACAAAAGACAAATTTAAAGGGGTGGTGGGTGTGTGTTGCTGCCGCTCCCCACCCACTCAGCGCCCACACCAAGCCCACCACCTACTTTTGCTGTGATATTTTTTTAAGAACAATTTTTTTTTTATTTATTTTATTTTTTACTTACCCTTACTGGTTATTCGAACTCAGGACCTCGGCACTCTAACACGAACGACGGACATCTTAACACTCACCGATACAACAGTGTCGCGCGAGACGGTGGCGAAATGACAGTAAAGAATGCAATCAAGACCGGTGGTAGAATGGCAAGACATTTGCCGGGCAGCCGCCAGGTCGTGGGTTCGAATCCCATTCAAGCATTGACATACAAATTTTTTTATTTTTCTTTTTTTTTTTTTTTGTTTTTTAGTTATGTTGTTTTTAAAATTTTCTATATTTTTTCCGATATTTTTTACAATGCACTGAGGTCTCAAATACATTTTTTTCGTCAAACACGAAGCTCGTTACTGCAAGCATCGTTTCTAAAATTTAGCAAATTGTTTTCTTGTTTTTAAGTAAAGACGAGGCATCGTTTTTTTTATTTTTTGGCAAAGACGAGTGCATCGTTTTTTTTGCCTACTTTTAGGTAAAGACGAGTGCATCGATTTTTCTTAATTTAAGGAAATTTTTCTCAATTTTAGGGCTTTATATTTTAATGGTTAGTGTTTTTTAAAATTCAGGTTAAAAATTTCACCAATTTAGGAAAATTTTCTTAAATTAAGGGCAAATCCATTTTATGGCGAAATTTTCTTAAATCTAATAAAAAAAAGTTCAGAGTGTATAGTTAATTCGGTGCAAAATCGGTCATTTTTTAAGAATTTTTATTGGCGATACGGATAGTCTCAGCTCAATTTTGGTTTTTGCATGTGATAGGGCAACATTTAAACAACATGTGTAAATTTTTTTTGTCCAAAAATATTAAAAATTGAGTGAGATACAGGCAATCTCCGGCGGCGCCTCGAAGAAAACACGTTTTGCGGTGTACACGATAACTGGTCACAGAATCATCTGAAATGAAAAAATCAAATTGCATTAGTTAAAGGATAAGAGTCCTCAGGTTTTTCGATTTTTTAAGGCATCTTGAAAGTAAAAAACCCCGATTTTCGCCCAAAACGTCGAGATATTTGTTGCTCTAAAAATAATAAATTTTACAAAAAAAAAAAAAACTCGACAGCGTTACCTGAGGAATTTAGTAGAGAAATACTGTGCAAAATCTCAAAACGATCCGTCCGATAGATTTTGCAGGATCGTGTACACCGACTTTGAAAATGGTAACTTTTCAGGAGAGCGTTTTAAAGTTTTGGACACTCGAAAATCGAATATAAAACGTGATAATTTTTGTTTACTCACACAGAGTCGTCAATGCCAGGTCCGTAGAGTAGAAAGCTGTCATCCAGATTGTCTAGAGCAGCTTTTTGAACCTGTCCACGTTAAACTCGACCGTTTTTACTGTCATGCTCTGCTCGCTCCTCCGCTCTTTCAATCCGCAATGCGTCAACGTTCCGTGCCGATTCATGGCTAGTTGGCCCTACACTGATGTCCATGTCTTCCATGAAGCTCAAGAAAGCAAAAGAACCTTCGTTGAAGGTACAAGCAGCCACATTAGCTGCAATTTCGACAACTGCAGATGTCCCACTGACCGACTTTGGAGATATCTTCCAAATCAACTGATTGAGGCTTTCGTTATTATTCTGTGTGAAACCGCCAAGGCATCGCTGCAAAAGTGCGCCCTTGCTCAAATCCTCATAAATAGGCTTCATTGCTGTCAAAACGTCAGGAGGAAGGGCTGTGTAGCTGTGTTTGAAGCCTTCTACAGTACCTGTAGCTGCAGCTCTCTGCCATTCGCACCAAGTGTCTTCACCGCTTGGACATTTCTCGTGCTGTGGGATCTCGTCAGTTGAACTGTAGTGATAAACGGTAGCCCATATGGCATTTTTCATATTCTCTACTGAATCATGATTTCGTCGAATGGCAAGTCCATAGTAGACAGTCAATTTATCAATCATTTTAGCAGTGAGTTTACCTTTTCCAGACAGGCTTTTTCGATTTCAGTCTTGGTTTTTGAATCAACTACTGTGCCTTGTACGAGTTCTCGCAAACGTTTGCCCATTCTTTTTTGTACATGGCCAATGCATTCTTTTTTATTTATCAAGAAATCAGGACCATAAGGTTCTGCATTGATAACACCGCTATATGTCTTCGAGTCGCCGTCTCTAATATAATTGCGGAATTTTACCCCAAGATTTTTGAACATTTCTACTATAGCCGATACCTCCATATTTCCAGATGGACCCTCATGGTGTAAAGTAGTATCTTAGGCTGGGGTAGGACTCAGTCCGTCCAGGCCACTTTGCAGAAATATTTGTAAAGTGCTGAGATCTCTAAGAGTTGAGTAAGTGGTTCAAAATGGATGAGGGGATTGACCACAAAATATTTTACCTACACAAATGTTTGAGAAACGGGAACGTTCACTAAGAGAGAGACTTAGATTAGGGCAGCTCCTCCCTGCTCACGCGGAAGACTATAATGCGAATCATTGAGTGGGTAGGGTATCTACTCTGGATGCCTGAAATTGGCCCAGATTCCTTTGGGCGGGCTGAGCGTGTGATATACACTCCGTTGACCCAAAACCAGCTAGAAATAACTTGGGGGACAAAAGCTGAATATAGGGTATCGTTCCGGTTCACTCGAAGTCACTAGATTTCCTTGGGGAGGACAAGTAGGTGTGGGGTATCGACCCTGTTCACCCAAGGAGGACTAGAAAACGTCTGAGTGCTGCGTATAGGCTCATTCACTCGAAGCCGACTAGAAATAGTTCGGGGGCAAAAGCTGAGTGTAGGGTATCAACCCTGTTCACTCGAAGTCCCTAGGATTCCTTGGAGAGTAAAATTAGGTGTAGGGTATCGACCCTGTTCACCCAAAAATATATAGACTCTGTTCACTCGAAGCCGACTCGAAATAGCTTTAGGAGCAAACGTTGAGTGTAGGGTATCGACCCTGTTCACCCAAAGATATCTAGAAAGACACTTGTGAAGAGGAACTGGAGTACAGACTGAGGGTGGATACTTCGGAGTCGGGTAAATATACAACGAGGGAAAAAGATCTTGGGCAAGAGAAGAGGGTACGCTGAGATATATACATGTGTATCCTGTGGGCTGGTAAAGAAATGCACTTTCGTTAGACACTTTGATACCCCATAATGTGAAACACGGGTGTCGGTGCTATAGGGTATATACACTGTGCACTGATGGCGGTCGCTCTGAGTGGGCGTGAGTTAATAAAAAGTTACACGTGTTGAAACGATTATATTGGGAGGTTTTTTTCCTTTTAATATTTTTTCAAATGGATTTGTTTAGTTTGACAAAGGTGGCCTATGCCGCACTCCACTACTCGCTTTTTTTCCCAATGCGTATGCTCGTGGCCTACCGTTACCTTAATTCCTCCGAAAATAACTAGACTCATCTAGGACTCCGGCTGGCCGGTAACCTTGTCCCCAGGGGTGGGCACTGGAGATTTGGTGTTATCTGTGTCGCTGGGCGCCGGCGTCTCTTGCTGGGTGGCGTGGGTTGCGAAGTCTTGGCCTGTGGTCTCAATGTCCCTGCTCTTCGTGGCACGTGTGTGTGTCCACCGGCTGCGTCGTCAAATTTTCTCGGTCACTCGCGTTGCTTTCACGTCCGCACTTCTTGGGGCCCCCAAAACTCGATTGATTAGCTTGGCCGCCATTTCCTAGAACTTGCATGCAGAATCCCACGATCGTTGGCGTCACTTGCTGTCTCTCTCCCTCTCATGTATTTCAGCCCATTTGGGCAGTGTCCCATATTCTAAGTCGGGCAGTTGGCGCGTGCCAGGGCTGGCGAGCAAAGTCTACTCTTTTCGAACTAGTTCTCAACTTAATTTATTGTAATGATACTTATTATTATAATTCTTTTTTTTAAACAAATGTTTTTACAATGGTTGGCATGGCAATTGCCAGTATTCACATGATATATATTGAACAGAATAACAATTAGGAATAACGAAGAAAAATCCTCTTTTCTTCCACGTTCCATCGCCAAAAACAGTCAACTCTGAGGTTTTTCCAGGTCATTTGCTTCACACATTGCTTTTTTCTTCTTCGGCAGCTGAAGAAAAGAATTTGGTAGCAACATTTTTTGTAGAAGTACACATTTTCTTCACGTACGCATTATAACAGGCCTTCGTTACAAAAAAGCTAGCCAAATCCATGAGTCCACAAAATGTTATTATATCCTAAGCCCAACACTCCCCAAGACAAAAGCAAATCTGTAATTGATATCATAAACACCTGAATGAATTCTTTTTCTTGGAAGGAACGTCTTGAGACTGTTTGCACTTTTTACACGCAACGTTGATATTGAATCCAAGGCCTTCCTTTTTGCATGTCTGGAATTCGATTTGTCCATCGCACTTGACACATTTCACCAGAGTGGAAATTGTTGAAAAAACAAGAATAAAATCGATTATTCGATAATGTTTCGTGGCTTTCTCTTCACGTTTATAGAGGTAGCCCGATTTGATTTTTTCGCAGACGCACTATTACCTTTCACGTAATCCTGTAATTTACGTTTATGAGGAGGGTTGGATTTTTGTGGGTCGACTCAAGATCTCTGTACTTTTTATTACGATCAGTCCTGGAAATTTTACGAGGCATTGTTGATGCTAGTATCGCAACTACAATGATAACTGGCGAAATTATAACGACTCCGAACGAGCACTGGATTGCTTTTACAATAGCTGTAGCTTTTACAATGTTACAATGAGGTGTTCATTCAACGGTTTGACTCTTGTAAATTAACGCAATCAGCTGTTCGCTATCGTTATCGCTGAGTTTGTTATTGTGAGGGTTGTTTGAGTTGCTGCTGAAAATATAAATTTAAAAATGCCACTTAAAAGCTTGAAAGCATCACTTCTGAATGGAGAGCATCCCAAGCAATTCACGAAATTGATGCAAAATGAAGGTATATAGGTTGGAATGCATTATGTGGTAATTTAAGTGCATTAGGTAAGATTTTATTGCAGGGTGTAGCTGACCATGTTGTGGCCGCTTCTGAATTTGACGAAATTATGGATGATTTTAGTTGATGATGCAATTTGCATTTATGCGACCCCGCAGAGGCGACATAGCAAATGTGCAAAAGTCCGTTAGTTGGCGGGATGTTTTTATTTAGCACATAAAGCACTAAATTACACCAAAAAATACCAGAAAATTTTGCAACACTTGTCACGCTTTTATTGTTTTCTAACACTAATATTGATTTGCACTTGCAACGATTTTTTTAATCATTGGTCGGGGTCTAGCATAAAGTGCAAACTTGACTCAGTACAAATTATTGTTGGAGCGGCTTGCGGCAATGTGCAATGTGCAATGATACAACACTAAATGAACACCCCAATAGTATGTTTACAATGTATGTACGGTCACATTGCTTATGAGCAGAGGTCAGGCAGAACTGCTAAGACTCTGTCTCTTTCTGTTTTGTACTCTTGAGTGACGCGAACGCATTCTTGTGAAATAAAAAGTTTATTTAATTTCTGATGCAAAATTAACTGCGTAATTATTTCTGCAACTGACCCACATCCACTTGAAACGTGAGAAGGATCTCACCAGAAGTTCCAGAAGTAAGGGATTCACTTCATCAGTTTGAACTGTTTGGGAAGAAGTTTACGATCAACAATGAGGACAATAGCGCGCCCGGTCGTGGCTCGAGCGCAGCTGCCCAGCAGGTACAAAAATTCAGGGTCGGCCACTGCGTTCAACTGCGCACAACTTCGGAAGTTTACTCGGATCGATCTAAAATTTTAACACAATATTCCCGAGATTCAGAAAAAAAAATAAATGAAAAAATTTTAATACTATAACTTTAACTCAAATCATTTAAATGTATATGTATATGTTCATAATATAGCGAAAAGGAAACTTAATCGAGTATGAATAAACAAAGAATCATTTACGTATTGTAAGTAAACTTCATGTTAACAAAATAATATAAAAGGAAGGTATGTTTGAATAGCTACGAGGGCCGTCAAAGAAATGGCCGACCTAGCACAGTAGTGTTGGAAAATGTTTACAAAAAATATTAAAAGGGGAAGTACCGACTATTAAAAGCTTAAGCTTGAAGTTTGGTCATAGCTCGCAAATGACAGTTTATCGTTTTTTCTAATATGCTCTGCTTCGTAACATAACCGAGAAGATTGCAGACACGATTCTCTCTGAGCGGCTCTCTTTTTTTTGTTTCGAAGCGGTTTTTCGCTCAAGCGCGCTTCGCATTGACTAATTCGTGTGACGCTCTCAAATGAGTGTCGCGTGAAGAGTAATACGATTTTCGCTCACACAAAGACTCTCACCAAAAGACAGTTTGACTAAAAAACTCAACAGAAATGATCTTTGCCTTCGTGTGCATGTAAATACATACATATAAATGTACATGAGCATGAAAATAATAAAAAAGACAATCGGCTGTTAAATAAAAAAATGTGAAAAAAATATTTTGTTTTTTAAGGAACAATGTTTATTTTTATTTTGTTTTCAATAATATATAAATTTTTTTTAAATGGAGTTTAGTTTAACAACTAATAACGCGTTAAGATTTTCTGCAGATATTGAGCTTCGTCTTTCACTTAAAATAAAATGAAGGGCAGAAAAAGCTCGCTCTACAGATACCTGAGTTGCCGGTGTTGCTAGAACAACCTGCGCGAGTGCACTCAAATGTGGCAACTTAAGTCTGAGATCATTAAAGAACTCCAAAATGTTGGCGTTTAATGGTAAACGACCATATATTGCGTCAAAACTTTCAATGTCAGCATAAATTTTTATAAGTTTTGCAGATACATTATCTTCTTTGATTTCTGTCACTGTCTGGACATCATCCAAATATGCCGACAAGAGCGTCTTCTCTTCAGCCGAGGATGCAATCGAAAAAAGTTGAAGATAATGATAAGTCCATATCTTCAGAAGCAGTAACTTCAAGCGCTGGAACATTTTGTGCTGCCTGTAGTAATAGAGCGATAATAATTTTAACATCTTTCTTTGATTTTAGTTTTGTATTAGTTTTTCACAAATACAATTTTAACTGTTAATATAAGTAACTACTAACATGAAACATAAATGACACAGGACAACAATTTCAACCATTTTGCAACTTACATTCTTTATCTCGAATAACCTATATGCAATTTTTTTTAAATTTAGCTTTGCCAGCCGTTTTTGATCATTACTCAATATGCAATTAACTCTTGGGTCCATGAAAATCGCAGCTAACAATGCTTCATTTTCTAAAAGTTTTATCTCTCTTATCTTAATCTGGGCCAATAGTTTCTTTTTTATGAAATTTTGACTATTATCGCATGCCAATTTAAGTTCCATCCAAATAATGAAAAACTCACTAAAAACTAGATTTTTATCTTGTAACTTTAGAGTAGCTTCATATGTTTCCTTAAAGGCGTCAATATAAGACTCCATCCAGTCCCAATCAGCATCAACATAAAAATAAGACTGGGTAGTCAGAAACTCCTTTAAATCAACCAATTTTGTCATCATCAAATAAGTTGAATTCCATCTTGTTATGACGTCAAGCGATGGTATGTTTTTTTTGTGTTCGATTAATAAACGTCTGTACAGATAATATATATACAAAGATGTATTTATATATATTTATGAAACAACTAAACATTACTTACCTATTAGTTTCTGTGCGCAGCATTTTGCATAATGTGCGACAAGAACAAATTTTATCGTTAATCTCGTTCACCTTATGGACATCAACTACACACAATTGCAACGTGTGTGCTGCACATCTCACTAGGTGAATATTGGGCAAATCAATGGTGTCTAGCTCATCCATAACAGTTTCACCATGCGTATCATCGTTAAAAAGAGATTCCTCTGTAGCATCGTTTAAAAGTTGAACTGCTCTTATCATATTTCTTCCGTTGTCAGATGTTATGCTGTATGCATAAATGTAATATTATTTTAAAACATACATATATTTTCTGTAATTCAAATTTTACCTGAAAATTTGTTCCACTTTTATTTCATACTCCTTTAAAATTTCTAAAATTTTCTCCTTTATGTATACACCTGTGTGGGAATCCGCGAGTTGGATCATGCCCAACGTTTTTACAACGATCTCAGTTGTATAAAGGCTTGCATCGATTAATTGCAAATTTACACCTAAAATGGATTTATCCATTCTAGTGGCAACATCGATTTTGAGCGACACCAGTTTTTCGTTAACTAAAGCCTTTATGTTTTCTTTAATTGACTGCTCTTTGACTTTTACAAAATTTATTACATTGCGCGAGGTTATTGGGTTCATGCCTAGTGAACTATAAATTGGATCCATTATATCCTTAAAAGCCTTCACTGTCCAGAAAAAGAAATGGTTTTCCATCCGTAGTCACTATTTTAATAATTGAAGAAACAATGGATTCTTCACTCGTGTGGTATGATATTTTTTTTTTTTTTTTTACACTTTCTTGTACTTGGGAGTCCCCGCTCTTGCTCCACTCATTAAAAATTGTCAGCATGTTTTAATGTCAAATGCCGTCTTAAATTTGTTAAATATGTCCCAGACATTTTAAAACCGCAAACATTACATATAGATTTATTTTCTTCGACAACAAATCTAAAGAAATAGATGAACTTTTTTATTTTCGTCTTTTCCCATTTCGCAAAAAATATAATGCTCCGCACACGCTGAATTTTAAAACGCAACAAATATGTATAATGCAAACAAAAAGAACGCAACACACGCGTGTTTTACCAATACACACTAAAAAACAATTTTTTTCATTTAACTCAAGCAAACGATCAGTGTTTGACTTGAGCGAAAAGAAAACAGAAATAACTGTTTTTGAGCAAGCTAAGTCAGACGCGACAAAACTCAGTTTCTGCCTGAGTCTTATTTATATTGTAGTGAGTGGAAAGACACTTATTTGCAGACAACGAAAAAGGGTCAACAGTTTAGTTTCGGACTTATGAAATTTGGTGCCTTTATCTTGCACAGTTCTTTTTTTGTTTTAATAGAGAATGCTTGTTATTGATTTGCAAACATGGACAAATTTGGTCATCATTATTTGATACAATCTTTCATATAAAGGCTTAGCGGTGGCTTAGCGGAGGTGCACACTAACTTCGGCGCCGGCGATACGAGTTCGAAGCCCAGGCTAGTCAACAAAAAAAAGTTTTTCTTTATTTTTGTTTTTTTTTTTTAATTAATTTTTGTAATAAATTTGAGCTTTTACGTTGTGATTAGTTTTCTAAGGAGAAAAAGGCGCAAAGGTCGCGGAACTGACCAACTGCCAACCCTTCCGCTAAGGCGGCGCGCACCCAAACAGGGCTCTGGCGACCGGCTTGGAGCGGTATAGCTCCCAACGGTAAAACGTCAGAGGAAACTTTTGGCCACCGCAGGACTCCTTAGGATATATTTTACTAAATTAAATTTTGGTAAATTTCAACGCGTAATAATTCAACAAATGCTACTGGCAAAATACCAACAACACCATGAGTCAGAGAGAACTTAATGCCCAAATGCTACAACAGCAAAACGATCGACGACTCTCCCTAACACGCAACAACGCTTACTTCTCGGTTGTGTCCCCCGACACAACCACCACCAGCAATGCGACCGTAAGCTCATATACCCCTTCTCCGACTTGAGCTCCCAATGCCCCACACCCCCCCTAAGACACCAATGACTAGCTTTTCGTCAAGTTCAACGACCACTACGGTAACGCTTACCACCGCTCAATCGACAAGCTCCAACAACAACAACAGCAAGTATCCAGAAACCAACATTACCCACTAACCTACTTTTTCAAAATGTCAGCTCAGCACGACCTCCCGCAAATACAGACACAACGAAATGGAACACCTACTACCCGCTCGTATGTGCAGACTGGCATCGATCGGTATGTACAAATAAATAAACGCAAATTAAGCCCGCAAAACAAAACAAGCGACAACACTCCAAAAATAAACAAAACAAGCGATATACCTGTGGACAAAGATCCCCTCACTGGGAATAGGTTCCAAATTCTTGGCCAACAGTCTGATGCTGAGTGTGAAGAAAAAGCTCCAAACGCCCCTAAGCCAAAGTCTCCACGCATTTATATAAGGGCCCTAGTAACAAAGCTTGTATCGCTAATAGGCAACAACAACTTTTATGTAACATCCATTGTGCAACTTATTCTTTAAACTGAAGAGCAGATGGTACAGCTCAACAATCTATTGAAACGTTCGCACAATTGCCGAATCCCTAAGTAAGAACACAATCGCGTACTTGTTAGGAACTGATCTTTATTCATTTTAGTCGCTGCTTTTATAGTCTAACTTATGTATTAGGATATGAGACAACTGTCTTTACATTTATATTTATCATTCTTCTTGTCCTTGTTCAACATATGAACCTCATTTATTTCTTATGTATATCTTATGTACTTATGTTACCTCTCTTTCTTGCGCATCAATTTACTTGTCTACAAATTATTCTGAGCTGCTCTGACTTACTATTCTAATTCAATCCTTGCTTGTGGTCGCTTCGCACCATATGTATGCAGGCGTGTAAGCCGGGGACTTCTAGTCATCTACCTAAACGCGACCCTTTCAAGTGGAATAATATTTTGTAACGTCTGCGAGGGTTGTATGTTCTGTTGTGAACATTTTGCGGGGGTGCCTTAATGACATATACTTTAGTAATATTATGTGCAGTACAATCTTAGTTTTATTTTTCTTTTTTCTACATTTTTGTGCTCCTAAATATATGAGCAAAACAGATATTCCAATTAATATTAAAGTTAATGAGATGTGCCCACTTGCATTATGAAAATTTATTCCTCTTAGCTGGATGTTTTCTAATTTTTGCTCATTTAGTACTTCTCTTAGCTTCATTATATCATAAGTGTTGTTAATTAATTTAGTGGCCATGGGCTTTATTTTCTCTAGTTTAATGTTACTAGCTAAAACAGTAATGGGTGACGCTTGATCGTTGAGAACGTCTTCGGTGGTGATATCATGGGCTGCGGTCAGAAGATGTTTCCCATTGCGAGCGGTACAGCCTTGGCGAAGTTTTAGTATACCTTGAGCGGTGATTCTCATAACTTGACTATGATGATTTTCACAAGTCCATTCCAGTACAGTTTCGTTAAACGCCTTGTACAACCAAGTATTAGGAGTACTTAGTTCAACCCATACATTTTCTTCAAGCCTTTCTTGAAATTCACATGTGGGTTCTATACTTTGCTTGAGCGCTGCTAGTTCTCAGGAGTTGTCTGATGCTGCCTTCCATACCCAGTTTCCTCGGCAGAAAAAATGTTTATTACTTTGGCGTGAGCAAGCATTTAGCTGAGTGGCGGTTATCAGCGAGTAGGCGTCCGTATTGAAGTTATAAATTAGATAATCGGACTTCAACTGAGCGATGATGGTTCGTCCATGTCTTTCAAATCTTTGAAGATTTCCGTCAATAGTTTAAAATCTTCTTTTAGGTGCTCGCAATCGATTTGATAAAGTTTATTATCTGCACCTGCCCTTTTTATTGTTTTTAATAATGTTTGGCAGGCTTGATTGAATTCCTGCACTCGAATCTCTTGTTCTCCTATCATCTGTTGCATAGACATGTTCATCGTTTGATCGGCTGCTTTTTTGTTTAGCTCTCCAATTATTTTATTTTTCAAGGCTTGTGTTTTCGTAAAGCCACCCTTTGAGAAATAATCTCCAGAAAACGCATCTGCGTTTTGCATTAGTTTGTCGTGCTGCTGCTTAAACAAATCCCATTGACTTTGCACCTTGGTCAACAGATTTATATTGGAACCCTCGATGATATTAAGTTCCTCCTCCCAGTTCTTCATCTGTATATAAATATTTAATTGGCTCGCAGCCAATGCATTTAGCTGCTCCCGTGTCAAAACCATTTTAATCAAAACCAAGACTGTTGCAAAATATTTTTTTTTTTTAATTTTTATTTAAAGTTTTCAGTTCTTTCAATTCTTTAATTAATTTCTCCTTATACTCTCCTGTCGACAGATTGATCAATCTATACAACTCTTTGTACTTCCTTCTTTTCTGCTTCTTTTTTCCTGCTCTGCGCTTCTTTTTCTTCTTATGGGGTTCTGGTGCTGGCTTCTTTTGTCTCGCCTTATATTCCTCTATTGTTAAAGGCTGAGGTCCTGCGCCTTTTTGTGCTGCTGCCACCCAAAATTCTTCCGCTTTTTCCAATAACCGATTGAATTTCTTGTGGAACTCCTCCATTCGCTGTGCTCAATATATTCAATTTATTTTTAACTCGCCGCGGTGGTCGCCGTGCCCCTCTGCCGCTTGTAATCGCGGTGGTCGCTTGCCTCCGCTGCCGCTTTCAGTTTCCAATTCGCCCGGGGCGCGTGCCTTCCCGCGGGGCGCGCCCCTCTGCGCTTGATCGCCCGTGCCCCCCCGCTGAACGCGGGGTCGCTTGCCCGCTGCCGCTTCCAGTTTCCCCAATCCCCCGGGGGGGCGGGGCCCCCCCCCGCCGTAATCGCGGTGGTCGCTGCCTCCGCGCCGCTTGCTTTTTCAAATCGCCGCGGTGGTCGCCGTGCCCTCTGCCGCTTTGTAATCGCGGTGGTCGCTTGCCCCGCTGCCGCTTGCTTTTTCAAATCGCCGCGGTGGTCGCCGTGCCCCTCTGCCGCTTGTAATCGCGGTGGTCGCTTGCCTTCGCTGCCGCTTTCACGTCGCCGCGGTGGTCGCCGGCCCCGCTTCTGCCGCTTGTAATGCGGTGGTCGTGCCGCGGGGTGCGGCTTTCAGTTTCCAATTCGCCGCGGTGGTCGCCGTGCCCCTCTGCCGCTTGTAATCGCGGTGGTCGCTTGCCTCCGCTGTCGCTTGTTGCTGGTTTTCTCCCACGAAGTCCACCTTTTGTCCCACGCCGCCGTCTTTAGGGCTGGATTTTTAAGTTTTTCCCTATTCTTGCAGTAGTGCACTTGTAAGGCGCGACTTGCGGACTTTTAACCGTGGATACCGTTTAACAGGTATGCCAACTGGTTTGGCAGTCTTCGTGAGTAAATAATTACTCGAAGGACCATAAATGTGCAACTTATTCTTTAAACTGATGAGCGGATGGTAAAGCTCAACAATCTATTGAAACGTTCGCACAATTGCCGAATCCCTAAGTAAGAACACAATCGCGTACTTGTTAGGAACTGATCTTTATTCATTTTAGTCGCTGCTTTTATAGTCTAACTTATGTATTAGGATATGAGACAACTGTCTTTACATTTATATTTATCATTCTTCTTGGCCTTGTTCAACATATGAACCTCATTTATTTCTTATGTATATCTTATGTACTTAAGTTACCTCTCTTTCTTGCGCATCAATTTACTTGTCTACAAATTATTCTGAGCTGCTCTGACTTACTATTCTAATTCAATCCTTGCTTGTGGTCGCTTCGCACCATATGTATGCAGGCGTGTGAGCCGGGGACTTCTAGTCATCTACCTAAACGCGACCCTTTCAAGTGGAATAATATTTTGTAACGTCTGCGAGGGTTGTATGTTCTGTTGTGAATATCCGTCAACAAAGGCAATATACGCGAAACAAAGCTCCAAGTCAACACCAAAGAAAATTATCGAGCAGTCGAAAAATGCCTAAGAGCTGAAAAAAAGCTACTACATCTACCAACTAAAATGTAGCAAAGGCCTACAGGTAGTAATCAAGGGCATTGAATCAAGTGTACCTGCAACGGAAGTCGCTTCTGCCTTGGAGGAAAAGGGATTCAAGGTCAAGTCCGTTATAAACTTAATAAACAGGGACAAAAAACCACAGCCACTATTCAAAGTTGAACTAAGCCCGGAAGACACAGCTCCTAAAAATAATGTAGTGCACCCAATTTACAAACTACCTTTCTTATTGCACCGCACGGTACGGTTATTCGTAGAGGAGCCGCACAAACGCACAAATCCAGTGCAATGCACCAATTGCCAAGAATTTGGGCACACAAAAGCCTACTGCACCCTGCGATCAGTTTGTATAGCATGCGGAGAGCTGCACAACACTGCCTCATGCCCTGCTAACAAGGAGGATCCATCCGTCAAAAAATGCAGTTACTGTGGAGGTAACCACACTGCAAACTACAGAGGTTGCCCAGTCTACAAAGATCTGAAGAGCAGGATTAATACGCGCACAGAATTTGCCCGATCCAATGGAAACCTTAATCAGTTCACACCTTCGCAGTCGACCCCTGGAGTCTTCTTCACCAAAGCTACGAGATCGACCTTTGCCCCAACGACTACAACCCAATCGTGGGTTTATGGTTATGACGTGGCAACCAAAGCTCAATCATCTCAATGGAAGCTGCCGCACGAACCAAGACCGAAAAAAGCGCGCCAAGTTCGGTCGAATGTGAAAGTTTTGCTGACAGTTTTCTTCGATTGCAGGGGCGTGGTGCATCATGAGTTCTTGCCACAGGGAAGAACGGTCAATAAGGAATATTACCTGCAAGTTATGCGCAATTTGCGCGAAGCAATTCGCCAGAAACGCCCGGATTTGTGGAAGAACAAAAATTGGCTTTTGCACCACGATAACGCCCCTGCTTGTGCGCGACTTTTTGGCCAAAAACAACACACTAATGATGCCGCAGCCACCGTATTCCCCAGATCTGGCCCCTTGTGACTTTTTCTTGTTCCCTAAACTGAAGAGGCCCATGAAAGGAAGACGTTACGCTACGCTTGACGAGATAAAGACGGCATCGAAGGAGGAGCTGAACAAGATAAAAAAAAATGATTTTTGAAGTGCTTCGAAGATTGGAAAAACCGTTGGCACACGTGTATAATATCTCATGGGGATTACTTTGAAGGGGACAAAATAGATATTCAAGAATAAATAAATAATTTATGAAAAAACACAAAATTCGCGATACTTTTTGAACACACCTCGTATAATTCGAAACATCCCCACTGGGGCTCCAGACTGACCAATACCAAAAGGAAGCAACTCTACAGCGTACTCACGCGCGCATCAAACAAACTCGACTATGTATCTCCGGGAAGGCCTACATACTGGCCGGCAGATACAAAGAAATTACCCGATCTTATAGACTTTGCTATAACCAGAAAAGTTCCACAAAACTTGGTAACTGCAGAAGCCCTTGCTGACTTGTCGTCAGACCATTCTCCAATAATATTCACCCTTCTGGAGTGCCCTCATGTTAGAGAATATCCCCGGAGACTGACATCACACAAGACAAACTGGCTCAAGTACAAAAAATATATCAGCAGTCATATCGAGCTAAGCCCAACCATAAGCAGCGAAGAAGACATTGACAATTCAGTTCAAGCCCTCACCTCTATCATTACTGCCGCTGCTCAACACTCAAACCCCCAAACGACAACAACAGCACCTCAGCAAGATCGTAGATTGACAAACAGTTACATTGACCGGCTGGTCTCAGAAAAACGGCGTGCAAGAAGAGAATGGCAAAGCTTTAGATCGCCTACCGCAAAAGACCGTCTGAGACTTGCAGAACGCGTACTTCGCAAAGCACTCGAAGCCGAAGAACAGCTAGCACATAGCCGTTATATCGCAAAATTACCGCCTACAAGCACCAAATTTCCCCTATGGAGAGCACGCGCCAGCATAAAGCCACCTGCAAAGGTAGACACGCCTCTAAGAGATCAGACAGGAAGATGGGCCCGCAGCGACGAAGAAAAGGCAACTGTCTTTGCACTTTACCTTAGAAATGTTTTCCAGCCATATCCTCCAACCAATGGCTATGAACTTCCATTGGTTCCGACCGCCGCACAAACTGACCCAATCAAAGTTCATTCGCAAGAAATAAAAAATGCCATCGGAGAGCTAAATCCCAGAAAAGCTCCTGGACATGACCTTATTACACCTAAAATGATTATGGAACTTCAAAGTCCTGCCATTACATATGTCTCAAGACTTTTCAATGCTATTCTGCGATGTGGATACTTTCCAACTCAGTGGAGGAGGTCCACAATCATAATGATTCAGAAACCAGGAAAAGATAAAACACAAGCGTCATCATACAGACCCATTAGTCTGCTACCTTGCCTGTCAAAACTATTTGAGAAGATCTTACTCAGTAAAATTGATGCCCATGCACAAAATATCATTCCCTCACATCAATATGGGTTTAGAGCAAAGCATGGGACTATTGAGCAAGTCAACCGTTTAACTTTAGACATTCGGACTGCGTTTGAGCACCACGAATACTGCTCTGCAATTTTCTTAGATGTTGCCCAAGCATTTGACCGCGTTTGGTTGGATGGTCTTATATTCAAGATAAGGACAATGCTTCCCCCAAATACTCACAAAGTACTAGAAAGTTACGTCAGTAACAGAGTATTTACAGTTCGTCAAAATGAGTACACAACGGAAGAGTTCACTATAGGAGCCGGAGTGCCGCAGGGTAGCGTACTCGGTCCTCTCCTATATGTAATGTACACTGCCGACATACCAACAGACCCACGACTTACAATAAGAACTTTTGCGGATGATACGGCAATATTAAGCAGATCACGATGTCCAGTTAACGCAACAAGTCTCCTGGCAAGCCACCTAGCTAAAGTGGAAGAGTGGCTGGCCAACTGGCACATAAAAATCAACGAGCAAAAGTGTAAACATGTGACGTTCACACTCAACAGAAGCACCTGTCCCCAGCTATCCTTAAATGCAACCCAGATCCCGCAATCAAACGATGTTGTATACCTAGGTGTGCACACATGGCGCAAACACATAGAGTCGAAAAAGCTTCAAATCAAGCTAAAGGCCAACAGCCTTCACTGGCTTATCAACTCCCGTTCCCCTCTTAAACTGGAATATAAAGTCCTACTGTACAAAAGCATCATAAAGCCTGTCTGGACGTATGGCTCGCAGTTATGGGGAAATGCCTGTGCGAGCAGTGTGCACATCCTTCAAAGATCACAATCAAGAATTCTCAGAACCATCACTGGAGCGCCATGGTACATTCGCAATGAGTGTATCCACAACGACCTCAGCATCCCATTGGTCGAAACTGAAATAGAGCAACTTAAACAAAAATATTCTGAGAAGCCTTTCACCCACCCAAATCAACTTGCAAAATCTCTTTCCATGCTAGCAACGCATTCTCGCCTCAGGAGAAATGACCTACCAACCCAGCGACTGACTTGAAGGGCCGCAGAACACAAACTAACTCCAACAGGGGATGGTTTATAAAATAGCTTCTAGATTAAGATCTAAAAAATTATTGTTAGTCTCATCAAGAGAAGATTCAATAAATACAAAATAAGCTTAAAAAAATAAAAAAAAATATAAAAGATCTTAGTCCAACCAATATTAAAAAGGAGCGGGATTCTACCTTACGTAATTCTGCTCCCTCGTTTACAACAATAAAATATTGGGTGTCTGAGTTTAAGCGAGGTCGTTTGAGCTGCGAAGATGAACATCGTAATGGGCGTATTGAGTGACCGACGATTGAAAGTTCGTGAGTTAGCTGAATGTGTAGGCATTTCAAAAAGTGCTGTACATCGCATATTGACCGAAAAATTGGACATGAAAAAGTTATGCGCAAGATGGGTGCCGCGTTTGCAGTTCCATCATGACAATGCGCCGGTTCACACCTCTGCCGTTGCAATGGCTAAAATTAATGAATTAAAATTTGAATTGCTACCTCACGCCCCTTATTCGCCAGACTTAGCTCCCTCTGACTATTTCTTATTTCCAAACTTGAAAAAAAGGCTCGGAGGAAAAAGATTTGGCAACAATGAAGAGGTGGAGTCCGAGGTTAATGCTTATTTTGAAGAGCTTCACAGTTCTTATTATAAACAAGTAAGGGAGCTGCAGACGAGTGCCCCGACTACAAAATACCCTGTTCCCTTGATTTCGTGTTTTTTTTTCTTTACATACACACACACTCACACATACACACACTCCAACATACACACAAACGCATGGCATGCGGCCGCGCGCGATAACTGACAATGCAAGACCCCCCTCTCTCCCACAAGCAAAATTGATTCGTTTATAACTTCGTTGTTTATTGTCCGATCTTAGTGATCTTTTCAGAATAGATAGATATTGGGCCTCACTTGATATATATAAAATTTGGAAGGTCTATCTTAAAAATTGTGGCTCTGACAGTTTTTTGCGCTAGTTACCGGATATACCTTTGGTTACCCTGGAAATAGAGAGCTGCCTTTTCAGAGATGCTTGACGAGAAATCGGAAGGGAGAAGGCACAACGAGATAGCCAGGAGAGAGCTGTCAAGATATAAAAGAGCAGTCACAATGATTTTATAAACGTAGAGACACAGAAAATTGTAACACACACCAAAATGAATAACACATAAAGACTATAACAAGTGGAATCAGTGAGTTTACTTGCGGGAGGAAACAGCCTGGTGTCCAAACCATAACTGGCGCAGCCGGTAGTCCTCACCCCGTGTTGCGACCTTTTTGCTTCTTACTGTTGGTGCAAATCATCTTTCAAATAGTGTATGTATTTTAAAAGAAATATTTATTTACATGCACAGGTGTGAAAACTCAGAAGCATGAAGGTATATCATGACGAGTTTAAGCGCTACATGGAGGGTGAAAGAGGAAAATTGGGGAACTCTAACCAATTCGTCGCAACACGTTGAATTTTACTTCATTTAGGGTGAGCTACAAAAAAATTGTCGAGGGACTGTATATGGTCCAGGTTGTTTTTCAATCCCATTACAAGTGATACTCTCTGGGACAAAGACACAATACATATACATGCACACAATCTGCTTAGTGGACGTTGTAGGAAGTAAGTTGCATGGTTTGGGATCTACATGGTATATGTGGAAAAACACGAATAAGGTGAATAACTACATGGAATATGTAGAATAGAGACTGAAAATTTAAAAATTGAAAAAAATTAATGAAATTTTTATATACAATGAGATGTGGTGTGGCTTATGCATTGCTCATCCACATGGAATATGTGGTGGAGCAAAGAAAAATTAATAATTGAAGAAAGAATTGAAAAAATTAACAAATTTGTATATACAATGAGATTTGACTTATACGTTGATCATCCACATGGAATATGTGGTGTTCAAAATAACGGTCTATAAGAATGGTCGCATCAAATTATATCTAATAATGTTAGTGCAACATGTTAAAGCACCACTATTGCCAAACCGATTTTTTTTAAGCAACAGTGTTGCAAAATACTTACCTGTCAAAAATAAAAGGGTTTTTGAAAGAAAGAGACAAAGAGTCGTACGACAATGGGAAATAGTTGCAACAAGCAGCTACTTGTGTTGGGTTAGTTTGACTTTCAATTGTTCTCATTCTCCTATCGTCATTGGAACGTAAAGGTTGTGCGGACAGCAAATTAAAAAAAAAAAAAAAAAATCTTCACAAGTGAAAAAAAAGTCATCAAAATTTTTTTTAACGCAGTTTAAAAGTTAAATAAAGCGGCTGCATATACTCATCTTTATGTGTTTTGCATATGCGCATGGCATTTACCACCGGTTTAGGACTGAATTCGATTTCAATGTAAGTAACAACTAAGAGAAAAAAAAAACGAAAATGACTTGCAAATGCCTAACACATATACATGAACACTTGAATGCAAAGAAAAAAAAAAAGTAATTCCGTCTTTCAAAACCCGCACCTTCTTACTTATACATACACATACAGAGGCGCAGGAGCATAGAAGAAGGCGCAGAGGCGCACAGCCTCAGGAACCAAAAGAAGACCACGCCATCGATTGAAAGACTTCGTCACACCTTGGCAAATCGAAAAGTGACAGGCTAAGCGAGTGACAGTTCTAATACAACGCACTTAGCCACAGTAATCTCCACGGCACTTTCCGAGTCACATTCACTGTATACTGAAGGTGCGTGAAGCCAGCAGTTACAACAAGTCGAAATCATTAATACCAAAATCTAAGAAGACCACGTAATCAATTGGAAGATTTCGTCACACCCTGGGGAAAGCGACAAATAATAGGCTAATCAATTGACAGTTCTATTACATATATCGGGAGAACCCCGACATCGCACTTGGTCGCAGTAATTGCAACGACACTTTCCGAGTCACATCCACGGTTTACTGGGTAACTCGTTACTGTCATAATTAATTTATTACCAACTAAGCCTACCATATACACGTATACATACACATAAGCATATACATACACAAACGCATACAGTTTCGTATAGCATACATCCATATTACAAAACCATAGCTAACACAGACATAAACATGTCGCGTAGAAGAATTAATAACACCACTCCGGAACCATTACACATAGAGCCTATTAATGAAGTAGATATTTTGTCCTCTTTACGCATACCAGATGCTATAAAGCAACTACCAACATATGATGGCAACCCCCGTTTGCTTTACGAGTTTATAAGTAATGTAGACGAGATTCTTTCAGTAATTGAAGCTCAAGACCGTCCTAATAATAGTAAGATCCTATTACGAGCTATTAGAAACAAGGTAGTCGGCCAAGCTAATGAGGTTCTAAATACATATGGTACAACATTAGATTGGAGCGTTATAAAAAGTAACCTTATTCTTCACTATGCTGATAAAAGATCTGAAACATCACTGATAATGGATTTGCATAACTTACGCCAGAATAGAAACACATTTAAGGAATTTTATAGTGAAATTATTGAAATTCAATCAACTCTTTGTAATAATGTGTTGATTCATGAAGAAAATGAATACGTGGTCAAAGCAAAAAAGGATTTATATGCTGCAATGTGCTTAAATATATTTTTATCTGGACTAAGAGACCCATTGGGAGCTACAATTAGAGCCATGAAACCACTCACTTTGGCTGCTGCACTAGATTATTGCGTTAAAGAACAAAACATCTATTATCAACGCAAAAATTCTTCTAAGGAGTTTAGATATAGACAGCACCAAAATACTTTTTATAATAGATCAACTTACAAACAAGAAAATTGGAACAATAAAAGTTCAAATAGCGAACACAATAAAGCTAATTATTTGAATAACAGGCCATCTGAAAATTTCACATCCCAATTCAATCAAAATAGTAATCAGGATCGAAACAATAAGACATATTCTAATAACACTTTAGTAAAACGTAATCAAGCTTACAATGACAAGTCGCAGACATTTAATTCATTTCACTCTAATCCATTATTTGATGGTAATAGCGGCTTTTCAAAGCTTAGATCGGGTCAAAGTCAACAAAATAACCAACATCCAAAAACTACATATAATTCTGATTTATATAATCAAGCCAAATCAACTCAGGAACTCACTAATATCGAAGATGGACGAAATTTTCATGTATTAGCCTCGAACCAACCGGATACCTAAGTTCACGAAATTCGGTCGAGAATTAGTTTTTATAATGACGTCTGCCGCATCGAATAAAAAATTAAAATTTTTAATCGACACTGGTGCTACCTCATCTTTTATTTTACCTGATAAAGTCGATGTTAAATATCATTATCCATGCGAGAAGATAATTATAAAAACTATTCTAAAATATCATTCAATAGATAGATATACATTACTACCAATGTTTTCGGAATTTAATATACATGGTATCTTTAAATTTCTTCTCTTTAAGTGACATGATTATTTTGATGGCCTGTTGGGCATAGATTTTCTTAACCAAGTAGGTGCCAATATAGATTTAGTTAACGGAATTTTAAAAACACCCAATGCTAGCATAAATCTTTTACGGAAGCGTATCATGTGCGTTGAAGCTTTAAATATTCCTCCTATGATGAAACTGCTAGTTAGTCTTCCTGTCGAAATAGAAAATGGAGACATATTCTTAGAAGAAACGTGGATAAGCCGTAAGGTTGTACTATCCGAAGGTCTTTATAAAGCTGAGAATGGCTTATCTTTAATAGAAGTAACAAATACTAGCGATATCGAACAATCCATTTTGATTGAAAATCCTTTAAAAGTAACAAAATATTCGACGACTGAATTTTTCGAAATCAATGCGATCGAACCGGCAACGAAACAAACGGAGGATAACTTTATAGACTTTATGTCCTTACTTCAAATTGATCACCTCAATAATGAAGAAAAAAATGGCCTTCTGAAGCTTCTCAAAAAATATAGGGATGTTTTTTTCATAGAAGGCCAACCTCTAACATTCTCTGACGAAGTAAAACACAAAATTTATACTTTAAATGAAGTACCAGTTCACGTTAAATCTTATAGATACCCATATGCTCATAAAGAAGAAATTTATAAACAAGTTTCTCAAATGTTACAACAGGGTATTATTAGACCGAGCCACTCACCATGGAGTGCACCTGTTTGAGTAGTCCCTAAGAAATCTAATGGTGAAACAAGAAAGTGGCGACTTGTAATTGATTACAGGAAACTTAATGAAAAAACTATCTCTGACAAGTATCCATTACCCAGAATAGACGAAATCCTGGACAAATTAGGCAGATCATTATATTTCACGACCCTTGATTTAGCCAATGGCTACCACCAAATTGAAATGGATCCGAAAGACATTCTAAAGACGGCTTTTACTGTGGAAGGGGGACACTATGAATTTTTGCGAATGCCTTTTGGGCTTAAAAAATGCACCAGCCACATTTCAAAGGGTAATGGACAACGTTCTAAGAGATTTACTAGGTAATACTTGTTTGGTATACCTGGATGATATTATTATATTTTCTACTTCTTTGCAAGAACACATTATACAACTCGAACAAGTTTTTACCAAGTTACAAAACTCAAACTTTAAAATTCAGCTTCATAAATCGGACTTCCTTAAAAAAGAGATTCATTTTCTGGGTCATGTAGTAACTACGAATGGTATAATGCCAAACCCTGATAAAATACGAGCTGTGCAAGAGTTTCCCTTACCAAAAACCCCCACTGAAATCAAATCATTCCTTGGCCTCTTAGGATATTATCGGAAGTTCATACAAGATTTTGCGAAGCGTACCAAACCACTAACCAATTGCCTTAAACAAGGAAACAAGGTAGAAATAAATAAAGGGTATGTGGAGTGTTTTGAGAGTTGCAAGACGTTATTATGCAATGACCCGATTCTGCAATATCCAGATTTTTCTAAGCCTTTCGTGCTCACAACAGACGCTAGTAATTTTGCATTAGGTGCAATTCTTTCACAAGGCAGAATTGGTAGCGATAAACCAATATGCTATGCCAGCAGAACCTTGTCTGATTCAGAAATTGCTTACTCTGCAACAGAAAAAGAATTGTTAGCTATTGTTTGGAGTACAAAATACTTTCGGCCTTACTTATTTGGTAGGAAGTTTCAAATAGTCACAGACCATAAACCACTGACTTGGCTCATGAGTCTAATAGAGCCGAATGCACTACTACTTCGTTGGCGCTTGAAACTAGAAGAATTCGACTATGAAGTCATTTATAAGAAAGGCAAACTGAACACCAATGCTGACGCATTAAGTAGAATCCCTGTCGATTTGAATGTAACTGATGTGTTACCCCAACTATCGAATAACATGACTCATGAAAGTATAAACGATGAGATATTAATATCGGAAAAGCCTCTTAATGATTATCGGTATCAAATTATAATTCGACTTGGAAAAAATAATTGTTCAAATGGTGAATACCCTTTTAAAAATAAATATAGACAGGTCATTGAAGCTCGAGATTTTTCTGAAATTTCAATCCTCAAAATTTTTAAGGAATTTGTAAAACCGAATAAACTTATTGCCATTTACACTGATGATGACACCTTTAAGTTGGCTCAGCATGTTTTCTCTCAATACTTTTCAGGCAGTAATATCTACAAAGTAATAAGATGTACAAAACTGCTTGAAGATATTGTTGAAGTTGATAGACAGGAGGAGTTAATTAAGATGTATCATATTAATAGTAATCACAGAGGTATTGAGGAGACATTAACGCACCTTAAAAGAGAATGTTACTTTCCTTATATGAAAAATAAAATTGCGCAAACTATTAATAACTGCGACACTTGTCATTTAAACAAATATGATCGGAAACCTCAGAAACCATTTTTCTCTTTACCAGAAACACCAACAAAGCCTCTCGATATTATTCATATAGATGTTTATTACATTAACCACACGCAAAACCTTACAATTATAGATAAATTTTCAAAATTTGCTGCAGGGTATATTCTACCCGCTAGAGATAGTTTATCAATTGTAAAATCATTACAAAAATTTGTAAAAGATTATGGTATACCTAGAAAAATTGTTTGCGATCAAGGAACTGAGTTTTCGAATTGAAGTGCATTTCACGTCCTTTCAGCAGTCTTCCAGTAATTCCCCAGTTGAAAGACTTCACTCGACATTCACGGAGATATATCGAATCATTGTATCAAAAAAGAAAGAATCCAAGTTACAGTTAGAGCATGAAGATATATTTACGGAGACTCTAATTACTTACAATAATTCGATACACTCTTCCACTAAACTAACGCCTTATGAAGTTTTTTTCGGTAGAACATCAGAGTTCCTAAAACTTAATAGTTTCTGCAACCAACATGATTATTTACAAAAGTTAAATCACTTTCAGCAAAATCTATTCCCGAAAATTAAAGCTACGTTAGAGCAGAATACACAAAAACAGATTAGCAAATTAAATGTTAATAGGCAAGAACCGAATAATCCTATCGAAAATAATATAGTTTATAGAAGGGAAAATAGAAGAAATAAAATGGAACCGAGGTTTTCTAAGCAACAAGTAAAAGATAATAAAAAACTGACAATAATTACAAAAAAGAATAAAAAAATACACAAATCAAAAATTAAACGAAGGGTAAAAACAAACTGACTACAATAATAAAAAAAAATTACAAAAATACATTACACACTCATGACGACACTTTGTTCAAAATGTATAAAATAAATTTTTTGAAACATTTACAACACAAAAACAATACAACATTCATATGTTAAACAACATTGCTAAAATTTGTTGAAACACTTAAAACACAAATAGAATTAAAAAAATGAAATGTAAAATGATTTTGTTGAATTAATAACAGCAATTACCTCAAAGTTCACGTATATGTCAAATCTCTAACAGGGAACCGCAAGTTGCGTCGCTCTATCTCAAGATATATATTTCGATCCTAACTCCGCTCTGAAGGGGGGAGGAGTTACCGGATATACCTTTGGTTACCCTGGAAATAGAGAGCTACCTATTCAGAGGGAGATGCTAGTTACCGGATATACCTTTGGTTACCCTGGAAATAGAGAGCTGCCTTTTCAGAGATGCTTGACGAGAAATCGGAAGGGAGAAGGCACAACGAGATAGCCAGGAGAGAGCTGTCAAGTTATAAAAGAGCAGTCACAATGATTTTATAAATGTAGAGACACAGAAAATTGTAACACACACCAAAATGTATAACACATAAAGACTATAACAAGTGGAATCAGTAAGTTTACTTGCGGGAGGAAACAGCCTGGTGTCCAAACCATAACTCGCTTAAAGGAGGGAGGGGGAGGAATTTTCCAAATCTGAAACAATCTCGTTTTGAATCGGGTATACACCTATCTACATGCAAAAATTTGTGGTTCTAGCTCTTATAGTCTCTGAGAAACACGCGTTCATACGGACAGACAGACGGACAGACAGACAGACAGACGGACAGACGGACGGACAGACGGACATGGCTAAATCGACTCGGCTGTTCATGCTGATCAAGAATATATATACTTTATAGGGTCGCAAATGCTTCCTTCTTCCTGTTACATACTTTTGCACAACTTCATGATCCCCCTTTTCCCATTTTCAATGGGAACAGGGTATAAAAATGTATCGAAGCTATTGAACATCGCTGGGAAAAGTGTATCGGCCTAAAAGGATCATATGTTAAAAAAATAAAAAAAAAAAAAATGATAAATTTTTTTGTTTTACATAGAGTACATAGAAAATATAGTACATATAGTATAATAGGTTTGTTGAAAAGCCATGTCCGTCTGTCCGTCTGTCTGTCCGTATGAACGCACAGATCTCAGAGATGGTAAGAGATAGTTTATTCTTCTTATATTGTACTGTCTGTCCGTATGAACGCACAGATCTCAGAGATGGTAAGAGATAGTTTATTCTTCTTATACTTGCAGGCAGATCAAGTTTATTTTCAATTTTTGCCACGCCCCCTTCCGCCCCCGCAAATCGGAATAAACGTCATATCTCCCACAGTTTTATAGATAGAAGGTTCGTTCCTTCTGGACATATTTAGTATCAGGATTATTTATCGACCCGTCAAAGGAATGGTAAAGATCGGATGATCGGTTGTCGAGTTATAAGGAAAACAAACAATTATGGGCAGCACAAGTCGCAGCGGTGATGGGCAGCACTGCACAGGTACAGAGTATGTTATAGTCGAACTTGACCGACTTTTTTTCTTGTTAAGATGAATAGTACTGCAAATTATGAACGGGGTAAAAACAAAAGCATGATTTATATTTCTGACGGAGTATAGGGATCTTAACTAAGTTTTGTCGTGTTCAGGGACTTTGGTGTTCATAAGCCCCCATGTCTCTACCGACCCTACCTACGCAAATCAGCCCGATCAAGGCTGTTGCGCCCTTTTACAACTCGTTACTAGACTTTCATATTGTGACCGCACCTCCCATACTTTACTAAGGGCGAAAATTAATAAGTTAGAACATGATCAGGTAGAATAATTACAAGATTTCATTTAATTGATTCAGTGTGAATTCAAAGTATATAAACATTTTCAGGCTAACTTCAAAATAAGGGATAATATCATACAAGGTTGATAACTCTATTTAAATAAATGGTTTTGGGTGCTCGAACGAGGTATTCGAATGTAACATTAGGCGCCTTGTCCCAAAACAAATTATGAAAAGGTTTAATAATACAAATGCTTAAGGGGTTGAGTGGGTTTCAAAGGCTCAAAACAGGTAAATTTTTATGATTTTTTGTTTATTTAACCAACAAAATATTTCATTCCATCAATTTACCATATAAAAGGTATATACAGGGTGGGTCAAAAGAAGTCATCCGATGTTGTTTGGCTTTCATTTTTTTTCTAAATAAAAAACGTATATTCTGTTTTTTGATTATATTTATTTGAACGTTTAGAATTTTATTGATCATTTCGAGAAGATGATATCGGCCAAATGGGCGCCGTTACAATTGATTGCCATACGGGCTCGTTTTATAGCATTTTTCATCACTTCGGCAAGAGCTTCGGGCTGCAGATTCTCGCACTCGTGTCGAACGTTGTCCTTGAGGGCTTCCAAGGTCTCTGGCTTGGTTACGTAAACACGGGATTTCAAAAAACCCCACCAAAAAAAATCTGGAACGGTTAAATCGGGCGGAAATGAGGTGGAAATGAGCCTCATCGCTCTTTATGATTTTGGTCGAAAAATCGATTATTCACGATTATTCCGCGTTCTTGGGGAGTATATCGATCCATGGCTTGTTCACTTGTATTCTAGACCACAAATGTCAAGACAGATCTGACTTTGGCGGCTATTTGTAAAAATAAGAGCATCTTCCAATAGGGTGACTTCTTTTGACCCACCCTGTATTTTATAAGTAAATTGTGAAATTTTCATTGAAAAATATTAAAAATTAAGGAGTGGACACGTCGTCTCCTGTGACCCCTCAAACAAAAGTACCCTCGGCGTAGACAGGATAACTCATGACAGATTCATCTGAAATGCAAAAACCAAAAATTTTCTGTTAGTAGATGCTTAAAGCTCGTGCTTGGAAAAAGGCAAAAAAAATTTCATTTTTGGCTGCGTTGAGAACAAAAAACCCTCTTTTTGAGTAAAATTTGCACCCTTCATGGCCTTGGGAAATCACTTAAAATTTAAAAAAAAATCCTTCGTTCAAGCACGAGCTAATGTTATTTTAAAGAAGTGTGCAAAATTTGAAAGTTTCGAGAAGTTTTCGAGAAATCGTGACTACCGATTTCAAAAACGTAGTTTCGAGAAAAACGCGATTAAAGATTCACATTCACGCTGACATAGCCTGATGGGTAGAACATCCGAAGGCTATATCTCTTAGAATACTACTCAGATAGTTTTAAAACTTTGAGAGAATATTCTAAGCGTATTGAATTATAAGATAAGCAAAAAAAAAAAATCGATTTTTTGAAATTTTGAAACCCACCTAACCCCTATATGGATGTATGGTTGAGTAGGTTTTTAAAGAAACTTACAGTATTGTTTACAAAAAAAAAATTTACTCCTCGTAGTCGGTGAGCTCAGAGTCGACGCAGGCAAGTGTTGCTGTGAATAAAGGTTGCATTCATCGATATAAGATTATGGCTAATTAGGACCATGATTTCAAATTCATACCCGTTCGATAACCAAACACTTCATATTAGCTATCTGAACAAATTTTATAAATTGCTTAATATATCTATCATAAATATTTTATAGTTCTAACAGAATTGTAAAGCAAAGAAAAATTGCAGTTTGAGAGTCACTATGGTACACCTGGACTATGTAAGTTGGCTTGAACCATTACAAGGGAGCGCCTCATTCATAGTGGACGGTAGGATGAGACCGCTTTACTGTTAACAAATTAAGAATTCCGTCCTAAGATCGGCCGTCTGTGACAACAAGATTTTATAGAAAGTTCGCTAAGGTGCGGCTTTAACTAGACGGCCATAATATAATTTTTCTTGGCTCAATTGGTACTCTTCACTCAGATCATATGGCCAAATGGTTGGTTTGGATATCGTAGATGGCTTAGAGATGGATACTGAGGAGCCTTGCCAAGAACTGTTTGGGTCTCTGGATGATTATGTAACTCCAACTAGCGGGAGCTTCTTTGTGGGTACGTAACACTCACTGGCTGCTGGTTGTTGGCGATGGCCGCCAGGGGCCGAAATTTTATCCACTTGCTGATCCCAATGAATTGGCTCTGTATTATTCGGTCAAAATGGATAGAAAGAGATCCCGTCAAGTACAAAAAAAGGTTGGGTGGGAGGTCGGGCTATATTAAAGAAATTCGATATTTAACCACTCAGCACAAAACACAAGTAAAACTAAGATATACCTCCTTGCAAGTATTCCTAAGCGCGGTAAACACAGTTGTATTGATTGCGAACCAGGAAAAGGTACAGAGTTTTCACTTTAAAGTTATCAACGTGGCACATATGTATACCTTATGTAATTGCTTTTATTTGCGGGTCTTGAGCGACACGTCCGCTTAACTCCAACCAAAATCTTCAACTAAACCACTCAGAACTTGTTTACTGCTGCAAGGGCTAACCAGACTTGAGCTTTTCTAACTAGACTATCTCTGTTCTCCTCACACCAATGGCAAACAAAGGATACCGCGTGCTTAGGCGTCAGATCCCAACGGCATTATCGGATGATCTGGCTGATAATCACTCAATCTCATGGCAAGAACAGTTGGTAATTGGACTTTTGAGTCAAATTTTAATTAGATAATGAGCTTAACTTTGGAATTTAACACTCGCGCTCTTTCGCTGCGTTTGCTAATGCACTACTATTTCTACTACTATTTGTAACGCGAGCAGACACTATGAGTGTTAACATTTAAGAATATCTTTACCTTAATCTTTGGGCCACTACACCTGTTCTTCAGTCTGACTTGACCACTCAGATTTTAAAATGGCGATATTTTCAGTATGTGTTTAACGCTGACATCACTAACATGTACAGGCAAGTTCTTGTCCATTCTAAGCATACGCCTTTCCAGCGCATTTTATATCGTATTCGATTTTGAGCTCCTAACTGTTACTTTTGGTGTCGATTGTGCTTCTTTTCTCGCAATCCGAGTGCTCCAACAGCTTGCAGAGGATGTGCAAGATAGGTATCCGCGCGCTAGCAACATTATCCGTAAGCACATGTACGTCGACGATGTCCTAGCCGGAGCACACGACGAAGAGAAAGCTCGTCAGTCAATCACAGAACTTCGTGAGGCTCTCCTTACAGCAGGCTTCCCATTGAGGAAGTGGACGGCCAATCAAAAGGAAGCTCTACGGGATATCCCCAAAGAACACAAACTCCGATTTCCTTGAGATTGACGAAGCAAGCACAGCCAAGACGCTGGGCATCCGATGGAAAACTACTTCCGATGAATTTTTCTTTGTTCCGGCACCCCTTGAGCTGCAACCCTCCTATACAAAGCGCGAGGTCCTCTCGCAAATTTCGATACCATTCGATCCAGCTGGCAGGCTCGCTCCCTTCATTATTAGCTCAAAGATTTTCAGGCAGGAAATATGGCTGCAAGAGCTTGGATGGGACGTTCAGCTGCCCGCCGATCTTCTCCAGAAATGGCGTGAGTTTCTTCTCAGCTATAAGGCGTTGAGCGAAGTCAGAGTCTCCAGGTGGGTCGGTAGCCACCCAGGTGCAAAAGTTGAGCATCACGGGCTTTGCGATGCGTCGCAACGGGCATATGGGGCTGCTATTTATGTTCGCGACGAGTTTGAGCAGCAAAGTTTCGTCCATCTCCTTACAGCTAAGACACGAATAGCTCCGGTCAAGACCGTTTCACTTCCACGCCTAGAGTTGTGTGGCGCAGTCCTCCTATCCGAGATGGCAGAGGCTCTCTTATCCGACACGCCTACTAATATTTCCGTCTTTTATTTGTGGACAGATTCCACCGTTGTACTAGCTTGGCTGCGCAAACCCCCATGTCAATGGACTACCAATCGAGTCGCAAAGATCAGCGAATCCACAAACATTGAGGACTGGCATCACGTGCTCGGAACGCAACCCTGCAGACCTAGCGAGCCGAAGCATTCCTTCACAGGACCTCATTCATAACCAGTGGTGGAGCGGACCTGAATGGTTACGGCTGCCGCTGTGTTCATGGCCGCTGTCGACAGATGCGGTTCCTGAAACTGACCTCGAAAAACGTTCTATAAAGACCCATTTTGCAAAAAGACCAGAATTGGAAGATCTGCTAGCACGTTTTTCCGATTTCGGACGCGTAATTCGTGTGATTGCATATGTTATCCGGTATAACCAGTGGAGGCCAAAAAGCTCCGATGGTAAAATCACTAGTGAGGAGCTAAAAGAAGCAGAGCGAGCCCTCCTAGATCAAAACGGAATTCTCAGAGCATGCGGGCGTATCAGGGCTTCCACGTCTCTGAAATACGATGAGCAGCATCCCATCCTACTTCCGGCAAAATGCCAGTTTTCGCGCGCTTGATGCGATCTAGATACTGGATCCCTAAGATTAAGACCTTGGTAAGAGCTGTAACAGGAGCATGCAAGTTGTGTGTTATTTATCGGAAGAAGCTCCAAACGCAGTTGATGGGTGACTTGCCTGTCGAACGTGCATCCTTCTCTCGACCATTTACATTTACTGGCGTTGACTTTGCAGGTCCCTTTGATGTCCAAAATTACACAGGCAGAGCCTGCCTTATTACCAAAGGATACGTATTCGTGTTTGTGTGCTTCGCCACCAAAGCTATCCATTTGGAAGTCACCTCAGATTTAACGACTGAGAAATTCCTAGCTGCTTTTGCCCGATTTATAGCCAGAAAAGGCTGTCGATACCGTATCCACTCCGACAACGGGAAAACGTTCGTCGGTGCGGCAAAGCAACTCTCTCGTGACTTTCTAGAAGCACTTCAAACTTCCGTAACAGCTGCGTATAGCCACAATAGCATATCCTGGCGTTTCATACCACCTGAAGCACCACACATGGGAGGGCTCTGGAAAGCGGGCGTGAAGAGCTACAAGACCTTGTTTTATAAATCCACAGCGGTCATGAAGTACACTTTCGAGGAACTCTCCACCCTGCTAGCTAGAATCGAAGCGTGTCTGAACTCGAGGCCCTTATCTCCCATGTCCGAAGATCCGCCTGAAAGCTCTTAGTCAGCAGTTCTATACTTAAAAGAATTGCTTAAGAGGAGTAAATGGCAACAGCCAGAGAAGGATATGAGGGTCGGCGATATGGTCGTCGTAAAAGAGGACAATCTTCTGTCCAATGAATGGCGCCTCGGTCGAGTTCACGCAGTGTATCCGGGCGCCGATAATAGAGTCCGGGTTGTAGATGTTAACACCAAGCGTGGCGTTATTCGGCGACCGATCGCAAAGTTATTACTCCTTCCTACCCAAAACCTCGAACCTCAAGAATAATTCCAAATCCAAAATTTATCCATTTGTTGTGGCCCTATTTATTGTTAACTCTAGATCCTAGTACTAATTCTATTTTTTCTTTACGTATTTCTTTACGCACCTCGTCCGCGGGATGTACGCGCTTTGGAGAGCAGACGTTCTCGAGGAATTCAATCCTTCCGCTGCCGCGTATGCTCCGGAATCCATCCTCTTCGGAAGTGTCGTCGATTTCTCCGCCTCAGCAGCGAGAAGCGGCTCCGCGTCGATCTCCACATCCATCCGAACGTTTACCGTCTCTAAGGCCCTCAGAGCGCTGACAGGCTTCACAGCTTCGTGCACTCCATTCAGCCTCATCGATTCCTCCTTGGCGTTGGCATTTCCTCTCTCCACAACTAATGTTGGCTCCGAGAAGGTCTGCACGGCCCTAATCCGGTCAGGAATCCAGGCTGAGTTTCGTCTTGAGGTTGTGTCCCAGTACGCCTTTCGAACTCCTTCGCGCGCGCTAGGTGATAGCGTCAAAGCGAAGTTCAACAACTTGCATCTGGCCGATGAGCGCTTTTATCTTCCATCAACGGTATCCTTGGTGCTCGGAGCAGATTTTTATCCGCGTATTATGCAGGCGGGCTTCATAGCGAGTCAAGACGGGCTTCCCGTAGCCCAAAGCACTATGTTTGGATGGATATTGCCCGGATCCTGCGCTCGGTAAATTCCGGGACCATATTTGATAGTCTCACTTAGTCAATTTTTAGAGTCCTAAGCTAATGAAGTGCCTGTTCTATAGTCTAAGCCAGTCATAACGTAAAGACCTAAGCACATGAAGTCCTAGTCCTAAAACTCCAAGATCTCTTTGAAATTCATTTTTTTTTTTTGAATCGGAGAATGCAAGGCGGCCGGGATGTTCGCGTTCCGATTTCGTCATTCCTAAAATATAGTTAGCTCATAAGAATCACATCACTTATGTGATCAGTTGGTTATCGGGATGAGAGTGTCATCTCTAACCGGCTATGTAGATATATATATACGTGTTTAAGTCCAGCAAGTTTAAGTTAAAATCCGATGTCAGAAACGAAGTGTGAAATAAAGTATAATTAATTAAGTGAAACACCCCCCAAGTTGTCGACAATTATTTGGACCGCCTGGATAGCCACCCCACTACGATCAATTACTTTTCATTAAATTGTTTGACACTTTTAGCCTTGCATGATCACCATAAAAAAATAGATAAAATATGTATAAAAAGCCACAAAAAAAATTTTCTAATCATAGAAAAAAGTTTAGAAAGATTTTGCTACAAACGATATTGGTGGGGCTTTCATGAGAACATTCTCTTTAGCACTGCACTTCTGTGTATGTAGGTGTATGGGAATTTGTATGCGTGGTTTAATCTGCCTTTAGTCTTTTATGTACGCATGCTCCAGGGATGTAGCATTTAGATTAATAATGGATGCACCCTGATGATTTTCACTCTCACAGAAGGTATGAGCACACAGATTAGAGCTGCCGACAATGTACACCCTTAACCACTTTCACTTTTTCGATGTCTGAGTGTAACGTACAGAACAGTACTCCCAATGAGGTATCCTAGGCCAGTTAAGTTTCGGTTGGATTCTTGTTGTTTTTTGCGGCTAGCAAAACAGCCTGTGGGAGGTTCGTTGAGACCTAACGAAAGCCAAACACTCAATTGACATACGTATATAAAAAATCATATAAAGAATCCATTGCCATGTCCACAAAATAAGAGATGGGGAGGACAGAAAAGTCTAAACTCAAGAAAAAAGAAAACCATTGAACGAAACAAGAACGCTTAGGGGAATATTATTGTACAGCTTTGATGTTATGTGCCATACCGCTTCTGTACCCACCCTTCCATGAGCTTTCAATTGCGAAATCTAGAAAACTCCCAAAATATAGTTACTCTCTCATCTTAACCTTCAACGAAACATAACGAAAATTTTCACTCCATATTATAATTTATTCCAAGTCATAATAAACTAAAAAAAACAATATCAATTTCATTTCATAATATCATAAATTTCTTTGACATAAGTTCAATAAATTAATTTAATATGAGTTCAATACATTTCTCAAACTCGAAACAAAAATAAGTTTTTCCCTAACTAATTTCACGCATTTTAGAAAATTTTAATTGAAAGAAACAAAAGGGTTCTTTGTGCATTCAGGAGGTGCTTAAATCTGCATAAGCATAATTTTAATCCAAATAATTAAAGGGCATTCAAGTTTCTCTACGCCGGTGGCTAGTTTGATTCCTTCAAATGTTTACTAATTCTACTTAATAAAAATTTCATTTTTATTTGTTCACTTCATTTCCTGCTTTGCAAAAATATTAATATTTTTCTTCCAAAATCTAAATTTAAAAATTCTTTGCATTTATTTTAGGCCAAATTTGAATTAAGCTTTCTTTCACTACCCGATTTTTCTTAACTTGTTTCTTATTTTTCTTTGAATTTTAATTCTCTTCTTTTTTCGTTAAAACCATAATAATTTTCTTCTTTACTCTCCTTTCTTTTTTTTGTTTTATGAAACTTGTTTTAAATGCATCTCAAATCTCTTCAATAAATAAAATATATGCATTTCAAATAAAGGTACATAAATAGAATATATGTATTGCATATAAAGGTACATACATAAATGATATGTGTTTTATAAGTTAGTTTTGCATTTTACTATAATTAATTATTATTAACTTTTATGTACTTTTATTTTTTTTTTCATCACTTGTTTTTAGATTTTGTCACTCTGTGCTTCGATCAGCTATATGTTCGCCAGTTCATTTGTTCCAAAACAAAATAAGAACGCACCGTTGTTGGTTGGCTCAAACAAGAAAGCACAGTTGTATGTTTTATTGCATTATCTTCTGTGCGTTTTCACTTGAACAACAACAACATACCACTTTTGCACACAATTAAACTTTGTTACAGCGGGGGTGACAAAATCCAAAAATCAAGAGAGATTATAATGATTGGTGTGTGCAATTTTAAGAGAAAAACATTTGATTTTTTTGACTCACCAATCTGCAGCTTACGATGAAGGCTTTCTCGAAGAGCGTGGATGGTTTCGACGTATTTTCATAGCTATTTTTGGGGGGAATGTTTTAAATGTTCTTAATTTTTGCACAACCACATTTTAATATTTTTTTTTCCAGTTTTTCTACTTTCTCTTTGCTTCCAAATTTCTCTCTTAAACCTCTCTCTCACTGCACTTTTTACTTCGCTTCAATTAGCTTCTTTTCTTTGTGGCACTTAAATTCGTTTTTATGTAACAATTTGGTTCTTTCACCATTACTTTTGGATTTTGGTAACTTTTTTAAAATTTGTTCTGGCCAATTTTACGCCTTTTTGACACACACTCCTGTTGCACTTGAACCTCACATAGGTATATGTATATACGTATATTTAATGAACCAAAAAAAAATATAACCAAAAAAATTTACGAAAAACTGCTTTTCTTGAGAATTTTCACCGATTTTGAGAGGGTTTTCGGAGACGAATATTTGTATGAGGGTTGCACACTATTTTGATCACTTTTTAGCCATCCAAAGATGAGTTGTAGACTGATCAGTTCCACGCCATGTGGATGCTGCCGTTTCGAGCATAAGCAAAGGTTCGACTGATTAACAGGGAGCTGAGCGCTGCTGTCGTCGTCTCTGCTTTACCTCCTTTGCGTCTGAGATTTGGTGCTCTTAACTGTGACACACAGACCAAAATAGTCTCTTAAACATTTGGAGGAAGCACAAAGTCTTTTGCCACGCTCTGCACAAAAGAAAATAGATTTGGTTTAGGGTTTTAGCTGAGGCTTATGCCATCCTCAAGGTGTGCGAATGCTTACCAATATGTGGACTTTCTCGGGCAAAATTTAATTCAATGCTTGCCTCTAGAGATTTTTGATTAAACCAAACTTTGCAGTAAAAAAATGCAATGATGGCCTCTTACACAGAGAGGTTAGAATATTTTTGATTTGAACAGCTTTCGGATGAAGTGACTTCTTGGCAGCGTTTTCGACAAAGAGACCGAATGCGGTTTTGACCCGACTTATATACCCTGATTAGTCTCCGGAAACTGGGAATGGCCATCTTGAAAGAGCTGTCAATGAATTCGCTCTGCAAGGTTGTTAAGAAAATCTGATCGCTGCCTTGTCCGAGTACACTTAATCGAGTACTTTTTCTGTACTATTGGCGCTATTCAAATTTACCATTATTTTCTCGTTGCTCTGAATGAAACCAAATGAAGATTTTTAGATTTTATTTAATAAAAAATGAAAAAAAAAGGTTTTGCGAAATAAATAAAAAATTTCCTGAAACTACGCACATTACATGAGCTGATGTAAATGATGATGATGCTGGGTTGGTGTAGACAAAAACGTTTATATGTTTATGAACTACTCATGCACTTGGTGAACTGGATTCTCTTATTGGATTTGCCCTTTTCACTGTATTCGCTGGACTTCTGTGACACGTTTTGGGGACAGATTGAACATTTTTGGTCACTTTTTGTCGAATTTTTGCAGGTTAACTCTGCACAAAACCAGGACTAAGACTGAAGCGTGCACCTGAGATTAAGCTCTCGCTTCCCTCGCCTAGAGTGCGAGTCAGAGCTTTTTCTCTTGGAAAAGAAGAGAAAGTACTTAGGCAATTAAATATTGCCGCTTTTGCAAATATTTTCGCTTTTAATTACCTGGGAAAATTTTTGCTTCAAAATTTGAACTAGCAAACTTACTGCTACTGATGATGCTTGCGATTAGCAATTAATTAATTTGAATTAATAGCGATATATTAAGCCGGATGGCTATGAAACTTAGTTTTTCTTTCCATATCCCAATTTAGGTTATATAACCTTATTTGTTGGACTGAATCGCTTGGAAAATTTTCTTATTGAACTGACTACGTCCGATCAGGTTGATGGTTCAAATAGAAAATACAGATAGAGGAAGTCAGCAATCAAGCGAAGCCTCTGTGCAGAGTTTTGAGCATGACAGCTGTCACCCTGACAACTATGACCTCTCTCGAATTTCCACCAACCGGTTTCACCACCCGAGCCTTAAAAAATTTGCAAGCGAACTTTGCATTAAAGGCCTTGCTAAACTGAACACTTCCTGTCCTGGCACGAAAGTGTCTGGCTCTCTAGTGGTAGCGTTGCCCACTGCGCTCGTATGCTGTATGGAGCTGCTTTTCCACCTTGGTCCGGATTAGCTGCAGCTTGTCCTTGCTGTTCATGGCTGCCATTTCGTGCTCACACATGGACCTTAGCTTGCGGCCTAGCTTGTATTGGCCACCATTCAACATCATGAGTTGTCCAAACATCGCAAGGAACGGTGTGACGCCGGTTGCAGAATGAATGCTGTTTCTAATCGCCACCTCGATCTCAGGCAAGTACAGGTCCCGCTCTCTATGGTCTTTCTCGAGGTATGTGCGTATGGCTTGGATGATCGTTCGATTCACTCTCTCCGAAGCATTACTCTGTGGGGAGTAAATCGGTGTCTTTATGCCCTGGAACGCTTTCATATCCTTAGACGCTTTGGCGATAAATTGTTTTCCGTTGTCCGAGTGTATTATTTCCTGGACTCCGAACTTGAAGAACACCTCGTTCACCAAAAACTCCACCACGTTGTTCGCCGTGGCCTCTTTCATAGCCTTTAGCAAAGTGAACTTAGTGAAATGGTCCACAACAATGAAAATCCAGGCATGGCCTTTCCTTGACCTAGGATACTTTCCCAGAAAGTCAACATATATCTTTTGAAACGGCCTTTCAGTGACCACTTCTTTCGCCAGTCCAACTTGCATTTTGAAATTCACGGCTTTTGTTTCTTTGCAGATTTCGCATTCGCTGATGACGCGGGCCACGTGAGCTGCCATCTTGGGCCAATAATATTGCCTGCGTAAAATCTTCAAAGTCTTGGCATTTCCTCTGTGCGCTGCTAAAGGATCCTCGTGCGCAAGTCGAATCAGCTCGGCTGTTAGAGCCTCTGGAACCCAAATCTTCCATATAGTGCCCTCCATTTGCTCATCAAGACGATTAAATTGCATCCTCTTAAAGATGACGCCTTCTGATACTTTAAGATCAGCTAATTTGTTTTCATTCGCCTTAATCTCTTGACCTATGTTCCTCCGATTCGAATTCCGTGGCTTTAAGTCCTAAAGCTGTGCTGACATCAAGCGCTAATTCCACTACTACTGCATCCTCCAGACAGCGAGATAATGTGTCTGCTACAACATTATCAGCTCCTTTCCTATGAACGATTTGAAAGTCATATCCCTGCAGTTTGAAGTCCTTTAAGCCCACTAGCCATTTCAGGCTGGCATGGTCAGTGATGACCGTAAATGGCATCAGTTCAACATAAGGCCGAAGCTTCTGGATCGCCATAATAGCAGCCAGGCATTCTTTCTCAGTGACTGAGTAATTCAGCTGGTGTTTATTCATTTTTGCTGAGAAAAAAGCCACATTATATATAGAAATGGCGTTTGAAGTCGGCATGTACCAAAACAGGAGCTGTGGTCAGAGCTGTCTTCAGGGCCTGAACAGACTGTTTAGCCTCCTCACCCAATAAAAATTTGCATTCAGTTCGCTTTTTCAAAGCATCGGTCAATGGAACCGCTAAAGCCGCAAAATTCTTAACGAATCGTCGGTACCATCCTGCTGTACCCAGAAAGACTCTCACATCCTTGATTGACTTGGGCTCAGGCATGTTCATAATGGCTGCCACCCGATCAGGATCTGTTCTTAGAGTGCCCCCGCCAATAATAAAACCAAGATATTTAAGTGCCAGAAAACAAAATTTGGACTTCTTCATCCCAATTGTCAAATTTGCTTTTTTAGACATTCGGCCACTATTCGAAAATACCTCATATGTGTTTCAAAATCTGGAGAAATGATCAGAAGATCGTCGAGGTAAACAAAAACATTCGAACGAAGTTCCGTGGGAATAACCTTATCCATTAGGCGGCATAATTTTTGCACAGCGTTACAAAGCCCAAACGGCATCATACGAAATTGGTAAAGAGGCCGTCTCGGGTCAGTAAACGCAGTGTACGCCTTGCTTGACTCCTCCACTTCAATTTGCCAAAATGCAATTTTTAAGTTCACGCTAGATATATACTGCGTCTGATCCAAACGTGACAAGATTCCTTCTATGCAAGGTAGCGGATACGAGTCCTTTACAGTCACGGCATTTAGCTTTCGAGCGTCTAAACAGAAACGGTTCTTTTCTGGTTTTCGTACTACAGTGGTTCTATTGCTCCATGGACTTTGTCTTTATTCGATCACGCCGAGTGCCAACATCTTGTCCACCTCATCCCAAACCAATGTATATCTTTTACTGGCTGGGACCCCTCAATCAACTCAATTTTGTGTACTTCGAGGCTAGTTTTTCCCAATCCCACAGCCTCAAAAGCTAGGAACTCCTTTTTTACCTCTTCTAATGTTCTAGGTGCCATGATTCCGGATCAGATGCTTCATCTTCCTCCTCTACATAATGACCGATTTCTTGAATTGTTACCTCATCTACGCTCAACTCGTCCTCGGATGCGATTTGCTGCTGCTTGCCAAGCACAGCTGGGACTAAATTGAACATCCTCCAAAAGTCGATTCCAAAATAGGCCTTTTGTTCGAGGTATGGACAGAGATACAGGGTGATCATGCACTGCCGTCCGGCATATTCCACAGGTACTTTCACACGTCCAATGATTGACCGATCATTGCATGGCTCTACTGTCCATTCCATCTCTTCCACTAGTTCTCTGCAGCCGCGGCCTAGCAGACTTACGGTTGCCCCAGTATCGAGTAGCCCAGTCAGGTTTCGTCCTGCCACTATGGCCTCGGCAAGTACTCTGTTATCCGGATCAAATGTTCGCTGTACAGCCGCGATGACTTGCTTCCTTACTGCCCTTCTCCTTCGAAACCTTTCGCGTGCTTTCCGGACTCTCCGATTAATTATCCGCATGCCTGCAATTTGATGAGCATCAAATATCCGCCTCCTGGCTTCCAAATATCTACGCAAACGCTCTTCAAATGATAAATAATGACGGCATTTGGTAAGTTTATGTTTACTTTCTACTTTATTCCTATTACATGCAATTAAATTTATATCTTTCTTCTCCCCTAGGCATTGGTCTTCGCGGGATTCTGAACGTGGCTCTCCCGCTCTCCGAACGTTCAAGCGCCCGTTTTCCGCACATTCCGGACACTGAGGTGAGAATGTATCTGGGCGTCCGCATTTGAATCAAAAGATTTTCCGGTCCTTTTCCAGACAGTCTCTTAACTCGTGCCCAGCCTCTTCCACTTCCTGAGTGGGCCCATCTGCTCCACACTCCTTCTCCAGCTCATGAACAACCTTCTGTCCCATATGCGTGTATCGACCAGTATTTTGATTGGCATGTGATTCACGGTTACTGCGTCGAATCCAGCTGTGCTCCACTTCGTTGCACTCGTCGCGCAAATCGTCGACCGTGACTACATCCATCGCGTACACGAAACGAGCGACCCCTTCGCGCAATCCTTTTTTGATTATTTTGACTAAATGCCGTTCTGTTGGCGGTTGTTTTAGTCGCGAGGCCAGCAGACGAATGGCATGGATATAATCCTCGCAGCTTTCCCAAGCAACTGTTCCCACTGTAGCAGATTGTGCATGAGATCATACTCTGTTCAGGCCCACGGAATCGATCCAATAGTGCTGTTCGCAAATCTTTCCAATTTCGGACGTGACTCTGTTTTACATGGAACCAATACCACTCACGGGCACGTCCAGTAACCAACTGATGGAAGCATTTGATTATCTCCTTCCATGGGCAATCGAACATTTGCTGCAGGTACTCGACCCTAAACACAAAGTCTTCCACCGAGGACCTGGCGTCTCCATCAAAGTTTACTCCCTATCGCTCGACCCTAATCTCACTACGGCTGTGCGACCGGAAATTGTTTGCGTACACCGGCTCCTCTTCGTCCACCTCACTAATTGGCCGGACCTCATGGTACCTCCTCTGCCGATTATTTCGAGCTTCTTCTGTTGGAAACTCGCTCTCTTCGGACCACTCTATCCTCGACTTCATCTCTTCTGTCACTTTTCACTGGATTGCTCCACAGTGCTGCCTTTGCCAGTCGCGAAGCATTAGGACAGCTCTCATCTATTTTCTTTATAGTCGGTTTCGGATACTGGGCTTTCAGGTACGGGGCTGGCAGGCGAGTTTTGGGGATCGCTCCTTGGGTCGTTCCGGTACCTACGGTCTGCTGAGGTCTTGCTTTTGCACTAACCCTGTAAGGATGTTTCTCGGCCGAGGTACAGGTCTCAGTCTCGCCAAGGTCTCCCACAGCCAAATTTATTTTGTTGCTGGGATGCTGAGACAGAGGAATGGTTAGCAGCCTCCCTTTTCCCAATCACGGCCACAACAGCGGGTCCGCTACCTAGCCTACCCGCCGACCACTCGCTCTACCAGCCACCAACCACCCAAGTTCACCCAGCCTTTTGCCAATGTGTCGCCGCTGAAAACCCAAGGGCGACGCACTGGAAAAAAATGCCAAAGTGTTTCAACAATCACGCCGCACACGCAGAGTTTTTTCTCGAAAACGTGCGAAGTGGGATTGTTGATCACTTGGTGGATGTGGGGCGCCGGTCCAGAGAGGCCCGTCGACGGGTAGCGTTTCCGCCCAAATGATCAAATCTTAGATTTTTTTCTCCAACACAAGTAACACATTTTATTCATTTGTTTCTCCTTTTTTTCCCTAACCGAACTTTCCTACGATCACTCCTACTCCATCTGTCCTAACGAAGCCCCTAGCCAGCTCACCCATTTTTATACCCATGCAGAGGGTATTATAAAATTGTGCGGATGTTTGTAACGCATTGAAAGAAGCATCTCCGTCCACATATATATTCTTGAATATATATTCTTGATCATGACAAGCTGAGTTCATTTAGCCTTGTCCGTCTGTCCGTCCGTCCGTCTGTCTGTTTCTATGCTATCTCCTCCGTCAGTTTTTAAGCTATCCTCACCAAACTTTGCACGAAGTCTTGTGGTACAAAAAGGCTGCACATTTGTCGGAACCGGCCGGATCGGATGACTAAAGCATATAGCTGCCATAGGAACGATCGGTCGAAAAACTAGTTCGAGTGAGGAAAACTTTTTTGTTTTTAATGAAAACGTACTTTTATTAACGTTATTTCTTAGTTTACTATCTTTCCCATGATTTCTAAAAGTTTGGTCAAAATCGGATGACTTAGCATATAGCTCATAGGAATGATCGGTCGAATAGTTCTAGTGAGAAAACTTTTTGTTTTTAATGAAAACGCCTTTCATTGGCATACACTTATTTTATATAATTTTACACGATTCTACAAAGTATGGTCGAAATCGGATGACTATAGCATATATCTCCCATAGGAACGATCGGTCGAAAAACTTGGGAGTGAGAAAAACTTTTTTGTTTTTAATGAAAAAGACCTTTTATTGGCATATTCTTATTTTATATACTTAAACAAAACACATTTCTACAAAGTTTTATCAAAATTGGATGACTATAGCATTAGCTGCAGTATGAATGATCGGTCGAAAAAGTTCTAGTGAGAAAAACTTTATGGTTTTAAATGGTATCGTCTCCAAATTTCGCAATTAACAGTGTATTATGCTTTTCTATTATTTCACCAAGTTTAATCGAAATCAGACATCTTTATAGTATAGATCCCATAGTAATGTCCAAAAAGTAGTCTTAGAAAGACTTTTTTGTTTTCAATGGAAGCTGCAAGGGTATACAAAACTTCGGCCGAGCCGAAGTTAACTTTCCCCTATTTTTTCCTTTCAAATCTTTCCGCGTCGCTCTATCCTTCCGTTGCGCCTCTCCTTGTATTCCTTTTCTTTGGGGTTTTTCCGATGATTCTTTTGTTTCCTTGCTCCCACTGCACTTCCGTCTGCTTCGAGTCGCCAAAACTTAATTAATTGCTACGCAATTTTTCTGTGCCTTGACCCAGATTTAGGCTCAGGTGCGCGTCAACCAGCGCCTGCGCTCTGCTATCTGTCGTCGCTCTTGCATCTCTCTCTCTCTTTAAGGCCTGCACCTGATTTCGGCTGTTCGTCGTCGCTTGCTTGCGTCGGCGTTTCTGTTGTCGGCCCTCTGGTCATCTGCGATTGGTCCCTCGATCGCCTGTGTCTGACGGCTACCTCGCCTCCCCTTATTGCCCATCGTCGGTGCGTACGCAGGTCAGTAGCCAGTGTTGTCAGCGCTTAACAGTGCTGCGGGCTTTCTGACTTGTTTT